>VDFB02000007.1:10204856-10314391 GCA_007258455.2 Sequoia sempervirens | reverse complement strand
AACAAAGAAAGGTGAATTTGGGCCAGGGATGAAAACACATGATTGGCATATCTTCATTAAGGTAATTATTTTGGTATATTATATACACTTGTATACTTCATGTACTTTTCAGTATATTATGTTTACTACTTTTGGAAAAATAATGAAAAGATCATTTTATAATTGTTGCAGTACATTCTACCTCTATCTCTCCTAGACAACTTCCAAAACAATGTCAAGAAAGTTATATATGATCTTTGAAAATACATAAGGTAAGTAGCGATATTTGTTCAATTCGTTGTATAGATCTTATAATTGCCATTTATTTTACTTGTTATGTAATATATTGTATATTTTTGTTAAATATCGTTAATATATTTGCGCCTTGAATCACTTGTAGATGACTATCATCTAAAAAAATCCATAAAGAAGATATAAATTATTGGAAGAGAAAAATTCCTCGTCTAATGTGTGAAATTCAAAAGTGTCTACCTTTAAAAATTTTCAATGCACAAGAACACTACCTCATACACCAAGTTGAGGAGATTGAATTGTGTGGACCTGTACACACAAGGTCAATGTGGATGGTTGAGAGACACTTGAAAGTTTTGAAGGCTTTGGTTAGACAAAGAGCACATCCTGAGGGTTCTATGGTGGAGGGATATATGGTATACCAGACCATGGTGTACATTAGTGAATATCTTCCTAAGTTTGCAACAAAGATCCATGTAGATCGCATTTGGGATCCCAACTCCATTAACAAATTCGAAGGGGAGTACTTGATGGGGAAAGGTAGATTGATGAAAGTGAGAGGTAATTATAAGATGGTCATGGAGATTGATTATAATACATTTTACATATGGTTTTTATGTATATTGTACTTATTTAATTATTAATCTTCAATATACATCAATTATAAATTAAGATCATATACCATGGTAATTAACTAATTATACGTCATTTGTGAATTTTAATTTTTTTTGATATAGTTGGTCGAGAGTGGGATGCACTACATTTGTACATCACAAAAAATCTTGATTTGATGATGGTATGGATTGAATGATGTCAACAATCTGGTCGTGCATTAACATGGGAAGGTGTGGCTTCATTGGTTAAAGAAGTTCATCGTAATGGAGATTCCAATGTTACACAAAGGGAAATTGATTTAGCATATGGTATAAGAGATAAACAAGTATGTATAAATATATTAATCACCCATATTATTTAATTTTTTTTAATTATATTGATGTATATATGATGTAGAGGATCCAACAACAACACCAACAACATCATTTCATGAGGGTAAATCAAACCTAATCAGAATCAGGAGAAGATCAAAATCTTAATTCACTTTCTTTTTTCGTCAAAACTCATAAAACTTCTTTTGATTCTTTGATTCTATAAGACTTCAAGGTAACAAGTTAGCACTCCAATTTCAACAAACCATATGTCATTATTAGTATTCCAATTGACTCATTCAAAGCAAAAACCATATTAGAAAACTTTGACTCAATCAATCAAATTCACATCATTCGCAACCACCATATCAACATCTATACATTCTCCCATCCTTTCATAAGGCAACACATTATGCTCACTTGATACACAATGAATTACCAATCCTTCAAATTCCTATATACATCATATCCTCAAAGAAACAAAAAACTTATTCTAAATCAGATTCCAAAATGTCAATAACCAAACTTCAATCATTGAAAATAGTCTAAACTTCTCAAATGGCACCAATTCATTTTCCTTACAAGGAAAACTAACAAAGACCAATCCTTCTTGCTATAAAAAAGTTAATCAGTCCTTCAAGACACAAGATTCATCATGTTTTGAGAAAAATCAGTTCAATACATCAATGTATAAATATTAGATCTTCCTGCTCTGTAAAGATACCAAGACACACAATATAATCATCATTCTCAAAACAATATGCACTACCTTTACAACCTTATTCAATCATAAATTCTATTGTAACTCCATCTAAATGACAAGATTCAAGTATTTAAGGTCACTCACTTCCCTATACACACAGATTTCCACTGTCCATGAAATCTAAACATTAATTAGCAATAGACCTCCATACCCTAGATCGGGTGAACCACTCACACTAGGTTCAAAACCAAGATCCAAAGGAAAATATAGAGACCTCTTAATTCCCATATTATCATATCAAAAACTCAAAATGATTTATGCAGGAGAAACTACCAGATTTTTAGACTATACACCCAAGAAAGGCTACTAGAATAGGGCTATTTTACAAAGCATCCACCTTTTTTCCAACTCCAAATTGTTAGAAAACCTAAAAAATTCAAAGTAAAGGTCACAAAACACCAAATTTATCCACTTTAAAAGATTGAAAGACCCATTTAGAAAGTGTATTAACAAACCCTTAATTTTAGGCTGGAAACACCAAAAACAGTGAGGGTTTTGTGATTATCACCCTTACAAGCCTCCAATACTCTAGAAAACCATTGAAGCATGCTCCATTATGTCTGAAAATTCCTTTAGAAACATTTCATTGGAAATTCATACGTTATTTCTCCAATACCCTACTAGGAACCTTTATTTTCAAGAGGAAAACGTAGAAAATTAACTTTAAATCAGCAACAAAACACCACATTATTGATACCCGATACTCACACAAAAAAAAATCACATAAAGGACACCCTACTTATCCCATCCCACCATTTCTATTAGGCTTACATTGGTGGTATGGGCCTTAAACTTCTTTAGGGACTCTCAAAATCACAGTGAAACTAACTCTACCCGAGACACAAGATTGTCTTTGATTCTTTTGCTGCTTAAAACTAACTTTCAAACTCTTTGAAAATGAAAATTACTCTTTCTCAAATGAGATTACACAAGAACTAACTCTTGGATGTTACCAAATTAGCAATACAAGTTAGGAGAAATAGAAAGAATGCTTGATAACTCAGAAAAATAGGGCTTTTATTCAAGATTTTGTTACAAGAATTTCAAGATTCTTCTCTTCCACGCCTTGCCATGCTTTTTATAACTTTTTCCCTCTTAATAACTACCTTTTATAACTTCTCATTGGTTCAAACTTCCTCTTATCTCCTAATATGCTTGATTTATGCCTTTTTGTTTACATAATATTGCATTTTTTGCATTTTTTTGCATTCTCACCTCCTAGTGACTTCTTTTATGATTTTATTACATTCAAATTATCCTTTGCATGGCCTTGACACACAAATTTAGACTTGAACATGTAAATTTAACGTATTAGCCTTTTGAAGGCATTTACAAGATCTAGGTGCTCCTGCACCAATATATATGTTGAGATTTTTTTCTTTGAATACATTCGGCCAAGAATAAATATGTTTATCAACTAATCATATTGCAATAATTTTTACATGTTTGACATATTGTAGGTGAAACACCACAAGGATATGGGGTGCAATGGTCATAAATTTTGAATCAAAAAGTTGGATGACATGAAGAAAACTTGTGATTTGGTATAACTGTAGTCTTTTAGGTGACTAATGTTTCATCTAGAAGCAACATACATCTAGAAGTCTCAGAAAATTGATACTATGAGATTTTGGATGATATACTTGAGTGTGAATTTAATTCCTTCAAATTAGTTTTGTTTGTCATCTTATGGTACAGGCTACGATTGAATGAAAATTATCCCAAGAGAACTGTTATTGAACATGATAATGGACTTACCACGGTTAATACAAGGTCGATCAAGTGAGCTAGAAATGAGCCCTATGTTCTTCCAAGCCAATGTGAGCAGGTATTTTACTCAGAGGTTTCAGGTAAAACAGGTTGGTCATTTGTTGTTAGACATGATCTAAGAGGAAGGAAAGTAAAGTATAATGTGGTGGAAGAAGAAGATACTTAAGAACTAGAAGTTTATGTAAATGATGATCAAGATCAATAGTTAGTTGATGATGTGCTTGATGAAGATGTTGAAGAGGAGGAACTAGATCGTGATGATGTAGGAGTTAATGTTCATGAAGATGATATCCGTATGGATGATGACATTATCAAAATTGATATCAATGGCGATGATGATGATATGACCAATCCTTACAATGTTGAATCTGGATTGGATAATACAAACAAAGAGTTGGATGAAGAATAAGATCAATGACATTGAAATGTATGAGTTATGTGATTATATTATCTATTTGATATTAATTTCTTGATAGATTTATATTTGAATTATGTGGTTACATAATTAATTCATGATGTTTACATTGACATATGTATGAGTTATGTGATTATATTATCTATTTCATATTAATTTCTTGATAAAATTATATTTGACTTATGGGAGACCCGATTTTATGAATTTTTATCCATGTACAGACCTAATGGGTTGTGTCTGGACATTGAATATAAATGATATACTTACACACACACACACACATATATATATATGTGTGTATGTGTGTGTGTGTATGTATGTATGTATGTATGTATATGTATTTGAAAATGTAAATGTAAATGCAATTACTAGATGCTCTCCTAGAACAATAAATGCAACATATCATTAAAGAAATATATATCTATGTATATAAATGTGTATTTCTAAATGCAAGTGTAAATGCAAAGAGCATATATGGTTTTTTAGTGTTATAGATACAACATATCCATAAATTAATGTAGTTGAAATTCTAAAGTCTTCAACTCATATAATTCAAACTGTCAGACATATAAATTGTTTACAACTTGTGTAAACATGCAAGTGAATAATTGACAAACTCTTCTTTAAATAAAATGGAAATTATAGTTATGTGAGTCTTCTGATTAATCCAACTAACACTTACCAATTGTTGTGATTGATTAAAATATTTTAATCCCTACTTGAGAGAACCAAATAACTAGATCACACATATATAGCAAATGTACAATGATAAACAAAGTATAAACTTGTTATATCAATTTAAACAATATAGAAGCATCATAATGGAGACAATCAAATAACTACATAAATTTAACAAACAACTGATACCAAAATCTTAATCTGTGACTTAGATATCTTCATTTACTCCATCAAAATACATGCATCTAAGTCTTTGTATATGAAATCATTTTGCTAGAAATCTTTCTACTGAATATCTCCTAACGCCTATATCTATTGCATTACTAGGGAACAAATATAAATACATCAAAACTTGGAAGGGACATGTCCCTTCACAAATGTTTTATTTTAATTAACTAATTAAAACAAGAGATTAGGCTCTATTTATCCATAGATGAACATTTGATAAATGATGTAGATAATCCTGCCATTGATGAGTATCGACATCTCCTAATGTGTTCTTGGTTGATATTTCCACCTTTATCGTCCTTTCGTTCTACTCACAAATCTCGTCCAATGTCAAATCCTTCCCTGTAGCATTTTCTAGAATTCTCTGTAGCATCAATTCACATTATTTGATCCACTTGGATTTCTCTATCAAATTTTCTCCATCTTCAAATAGTGTAGGTAGTCCCATATTCGTAACATCAACCAGCCTATTTGCATCTTCTTGCAGCTCCTCATAAACATCCTTGTGTTTCTTTATAATATGGTCACCCATACCAATGGCCACATTTTCAGGAACATCTCTTTCATTTAATTCTCAGAGCTTTTCTTAAATCCTTCCATCAATTCTCTTGTGTTACTTCCCTATAACATGGTTCTTTGAATATGCTCCCCATAGCTTATTCAACCAAATCATTAAGTTGGTCTGCCTTTTTCTGATTATTGCAGTGAGTGTATCATATTTACCTTGTGAATATGCAGTTGACTCATCCCAATGATCTTTTACTTGTGAGCTTTCACCATGTGTTATTAATTTAGGAGGCCCCATTGTGACTCCTAGCATGTCCTTCAAATGATCATTTTCTCTCATGATCCTTTCATTACTCATTTTGTACATTTCCTTTTCTTTGATCAACATTTGTATTTGGGATTTATTTAGTTTTGCCACATTAATCCCAATGTATGTAGTTGCCACAGGATCTACCTCTCCAACCTTCAGAGTCATGACATGTCCAAATGCTTTCTCAGTATCAATCACCATTGACTTTCTATGAGGTGGATACAAGGCCCATATCATGAGTGTTCCTTCATCCGAGTTATATTTGGATCCAACATATATTTATGTCACCCCCTCTAGACTAAGCTTGTGTGTGGCACTATTATCCTTTAAGAAGCTATCAAAGACCAATGCAAAATTCAAATCTATCCCTGGAAATATCATAACTCCAACATCCTCTAACATTTTCCTTCCTTTATCAGGGGTCATATTAGCCATTTCTCTATCCACGGTTAATTTCAAATTATTTAGTAGCTGCTCCTCATTCATTGGTGTAATATTATCAACTGTCTCCCTTATCTCCTTTCCCTTTTTTTTATACAAGAAAGATCTGAATTCTGAAGAATTCACAAATTCATTGTCTGCTACAAATGACCTATATGCCATCTCTCTGGTGTTTGTATCGTGGCTCTCTTCAACACTTGGTTCTCTAGGAGAGTAGTTGTAATCTTGAGTTTTTAATTTGGAAATCCTACTGGGTAGGTCTCGTGGCATATCTTCTCCAGATTCCTCATCTCCAGAAAAAGCTAACCCTATATCCAGTAACCCTTATTTGTATTCCTCCACCACTCTCTCTACTTCCTCTACCTCCAAATTTCTAATCATTTCATCAAATTGATAAGGAACATGATCATATCCTCCAAAGTTTATCCTTTGTCTGGAAAAATTGATATATCCCTCTGGATCAAAAAATTTTCTTGGTGGACCCTTATTCATATTATACTGCATTAATTTTCAAGGATCAAATCATATCCTTCCTTTGCAAGATAGTAAAATCACCAAAGCACAGAGTACTAGGCATAAATGCATGTTTCTCGAATGAACCAAAATTCATGAAACTAGAAAAATCCATTTGTCTTACAATTTCCAAATATGCAATCCTATCTGGGACTATTTTAGGCAAAATGAATGGAGAATCCTCAAAACCAAACACCCTTACAATAGTAGCATCTTCCAAGCAATACTAGTCTCCCCAATTGTGATCAATTGGTCCATTAAAGTCCTTAGGTCTGAGGAAGCATTTTATTTCATCAGACAATAAGTGTGCACAAGGATGACTGTAGAATTCATATACTAGCTTTACAAAATATTCTTCAAAATATAGGTAACTGGAATTAGCAAACCTACTGTCCCAAATGGCAGTCCACAATTGAATGGGTAACAATTTTCCCTCTTTATCAAATTGTGAAACCTTCAAATTTTTTGGCCAAATCCCTAACTCTTGTCTGAAGTACAATACTAGATGCATTAAAAGAGAATAATGCCTAAGGTCAGAACATGGGATTTATTCTTGATTTCCATCAATGCTAAGTTGAGTTCCTTGGAGACAAATGAAGCATAGTCGAAAAACCTAGAATTATGACATTGAATGTTAGCTGCAATTACCATGGGAACAATGGGCATATACTCAAGAACTTCCATACCCAACACTTGTCCTACGAGAAATAGGTATATCTCATATAGGGTTCGAATAAGTCCACATGGAATGGAGGCCCATCGCCATCATCAAGTGGGACAGTTTTACCATCTTGTTTAATTCTACGTAAGGGCAACCTCCAACCCTTGTAAGTGGTGTCCATTCTCCAAAACTCCTTTTCCAACTCTTCATTCACAATTTTCTCATTACTCCACCCTTCCAACTTAAAAACCTCACTTATTGAAGCCTTTGATATGTATATGAAGGATTTCCCAGATGGTCTGCATATGGCCTTAAGTTTTGAGTCATAGTGGGTGGCCAACAATTTTACCAACTCTGTATTGGCAAACACATTAGGGAAAACCATATTTCCCAAATTTAGATGCCACATATTACAAACTAGCTCAAAATGATCTCTTCGGTGAAATTGGAACCTAAACAATTCTTAGCCTCTTATTAGGGTGCAAATGTCTCCTATGTGTTTGCATTTGTTGTCCAATTTTTCCACTATTTCCTTCAGTTGCATGAAGTGCCTACCTTTGGGCCCAGAGCTAGGAAATTGGTTAATTAAATACTAATTCAGCTTTCGTTCAACACCCTCCAGCTCAATTCTAGACTCAACTTTCTACTTCTTAGTCTTAGGGTGATTGCTCTCACTTTTTTTTCTACCTTAAAAATTCCTTGAGTTGGTGGCTTCCATATTACTCGCTTAAAATTGTAGAAATGAAAAAGTTAAAATGCAAAGGACTTACTGGTTTTGATTGAGGTCTTTCAACTGAAACAATTCTCTGGCCCTTTATTTGTCCCCTCATTTCCTTTGCTACAAATTCGCAACAATGTTCATTTTTCAACGATTTCCTTTCAATTTATCAAATTACCTGTACTCTGTGGTGCCATTAATTTTTTTTATCTCTAGGCACGAATGTAACAGATTTTTGAATTCCTTACTATCACATCAAATGAACTGGTTGGAAAAACACCTTCAAACTTTGGGCAATCTATACATTAGGTCTCAACCAACATTCTTTGAATACTCTATTGATCGGGGTAACACTCTACACATCTGATTGATGTTAATATTTGTCTCGTATACATCGCTAAGAGTCACCTTGACAATCATTTGAGTTCATTTTTTCTTCATTGGCCTGACTTTTAGTATCGCTAACACATTTAGTGGTTTTTTCAATGTTATAAGTCTCACTGATAACACATCAAATGAACTAGTTGGCAAGACACCTTCAAAATTTGGGTAATCTATACATTAGGCCCCAACCAACATTCACTGAATACTTTGTTGATCGGGGTAACACTTTACACATCTGATTGATGTTAACATTTGTATCGTAGAAATCACCAAGAATCACCCCAACAATCATTTTGGTTCATTTGTTTCTTCATTAGCCTGACTTTTAGTATCACTAACACATTCAATGGTTCCCCTGATGTTATAAGTCTCACTGATAACACATCAAATGAACTAGTCAACAAGACATCTTCAAACTTTGGGTGATCTATACATTAGGCCCCAACCAATGTTCATTGAATACTCTGTTGATCGAGGTAAGACTCTACACATCTGACCGATGTTAACATTTTTCCCATATACATCACCAAGAGTCACCCCGACAATTATTTTGGTTCATTTGTTTCTTCATTGGCCTAACTTTTAGTATCACTAACACATTCAGTGGTTCCTCTGATGTTATAAGTCCTACTGATAACCCATCAAATGAACTGGTTAGCAAGACACCTTCATACTTTCGACAATCTATACATTAGGCCCCAACCAACGTTCACTGAATACTCTGTTGATTGGGGTAACACCCTATACATCTGATCGATGTTAACATTTGTCCCATATACATCGCCAAGAGTCACCTCGACAATCATTTTGGTTCATTTTTTTCTTCATTGGCATAAATTTTAGTATCACTAATGCATTCAATGGTTCCTCCGATGTTATAAGTATCACCTATAACACATCAAATGACCTGGTTGGCAAGACACCTTTAAACTTTGGGTGATCTATATATTAGGCCCCCAACCAACATTCACTGAATACTTTGTTGATCAGGGTAACACTCTACACATCTAACTAATGTTAACATTTTTCCCGTATACATCACCAAGAGTCACCCTGACAATCATTTTGGTTAATTTGTTTCTTCATCAACATAACTGGTGCAGGAGCACCTGCCAAAGTGCCAAAGTGCAAGCTTATTTTGTAGTTTTTGGTTTAAAATCCTTTTTGTTGTTTTTGGTAAGGTCTTATGGACCATATTATTGGTGGTTGAGGACCTTTGTTGCTTAGGTTAAGAGTTGAATAAGTTTGGAATCCTTTGATGGTTGTTTCCTAAGCTATAGACAAAAGTTGAAAAACACACTGTGTTTTCCAACACTTAATGTTTGGTCGTTCCTAGGCTCGAAAGGAAAAACCTAACTGTTTCCAAGGTTTGTAAAAGATAACTCTCGACCTTTGAAGAAGGTTAGATGCTTTTGGAATATTCAAAAATTCAGGAGAATAATAAGAAGACAGTGAATTTTGGAGTAAAAAATGTTGTTTTTCTGATCTTGCTTCTGGAACAGCAGTTGGATGAATTAAATAAGGAATTTTGTTGGTTTGCTGGCATGTAGAGAATCCTTTTGAAGCTTTGTTTTGTCACAGTAGATAACTTTTCCATTGCTTTCTTTCCCCTTTGTAAATTTTGTGTCTCTTTCTTTAGTTTTGTCTTGATTGGTAAATTATATAACATGGAGGTTTAGACTGCACTCCCACCGTACCAAGAAGTATGGAAGCAATGGGAATGTGACTAAACCCCATCCTTGTACATAGGTTAGCAGTAGGGGTTTTTAGGAGTTCAAGGAGCGTGCAAAAAGTCTATTCCTAGGCGAGCAGACTATGCCCGGTTAGGGAAAAGATAGTGCAATACAACCAATAACATTGCAGGAGTTTCACCTTCGAGCAACTCTGGGTGTGTAGAAGATGAAGGAGGCCTTACAAAGACCTAGCAAGAGTCAAAGGTCTTCACCAGCTCTTTTGGAAGTTGAAGGAAAAAAATTACTCACTGTGTGTAGCAGAAAGTGGCTTAAAAAGCCCTAAATTACTCAAAATCTGACTTACCCTGTGTACGGCCTGAGAAGGCCCAAAACCCTAAAAATATTGGAGCACTAGGAATTTGAGCCAGGGTTCTTGTTGAAAGTATAAGGTGTTCATCAAGCAGGAAGAAGTTATAGTCTCATTTCTCAGGCTAAGAGACCTAATGGGCCTCAAGGGCTACTAGCCCTTCCTAAACCCTAGAATAGGTTTTTTGTGAAAGCGATAGAGAAGTGGTGTATGAAGGTTGAAAAAGAACCTTCCCTAGGAAGTTTTGAAGTTATGAAAGCCTATGCACACCCCTGCAATGAGGTTAGGAAGCATTTGTAGGTTAACTGGTCTTTAAGCATATTAAGGGCTAGATGGTGAATGTGAGGAAAAGCACCAAGAATTGCTTGGTAGCAGCAAATTAGAGATGATAGCAGGGTTGGTAAATGAACCAGGGGTACCAAAATAGCAGAGGACCTACAGGTTGAATGGTGGATGAAGTGACACTAAGGGGTTATCAAAGGTGAGACCCAAAGCATTGAGATTGTGATTGTCTCAATCCAACCCTGTCCCTATCAGATTGGTATCAGAGAAAGTTAAAGATTTGGGAAAGAAATCTTGCATGTCAGACATTGAGTCAAGTGATTCTTCCACCATGGTGACCAATGCAGAACTGGCTAAGATGGTTGAGGAGCAAGAAGAAGATAATAAGCAGTTGAGGGAAAGAATAGCCCAACTTGAGGCAGCAGTGAGAAGTGCACAGTTTGAGGGAAGAATTCCAAAAGAAGAAGAGGTTGCAGAGGAAGATAAGACCCTTGAACCTGACCTTGTTTTGAAGGAGGAGCCTTTCTTGAAGGCATTAAAAGCTTTGAGTGGAAAATCACTTGAAGGTATACCGCTTTTTAGTGGAAAGATGGAAGCAGACCTAGTCATGGACTAGATAGAAGGCATGGAGAATCACTTTGAGTGTGATGGAGTCACTGAAGCACATAAGGTGAAGGTTGCTAAATCAAGGTTGAGAGGATCAACTTTGACATGGTGGAAGTTTTTTCAGACTGAGAGGGAGAAAGAAGTAAAGTAGGCCATATCAACTTGGAAAGGAATGGTTGCTAAGGTAAAGGAAGCCTATATGCCAGATGATTATGAGATCCAACTTCACAAGAAGAGGCAGAGTTTAAGGCAGAAAGATCAAGATGTCAGCACCTATACTGAAGATTTTTAGAAGCTTTGCTTGAGATCAAATGTGACAGAGGATGAGAGCCTGAAAGTGGCTAGGTACCTTAATGGTTTAAAGTGGAACATTCAAGAAGAGATGGCTCTTTTGACTCCTAAAACAATCCACCAATTTTATCAACTGGCTTTAAAGATTGAGGAAAGGAACAAAAGAAAGCATGATCAATCTTCTAAAGGCAAAGGTAAAGGAAGAGATCAAAGAGGACAGCGTGGAGGTTACCAAGGTAGAGGTAATGAACAAAGGAACCAAGGTGAATCTAAGCTCACTGAGCATGGAGGTGAAACATCTTCAAGAGGAGGATTTAACAAAGGAAGAGGACCTCAAGGAGGTTCAAACAGAGGAAGAGGAGCAGGTAGGAGTAATTCTTACTTTGCAAACATGAAGTGTTATCATTGCAGCCAGCTAGGTCACCTTGCTTATAGGTGCCCGGAGAAAGCATCATCTTCTAGCAATGAGAAAAGAGTGGCCTATGCACAAGAGGACACCATGAGTGCCAAATCACCTGAGATCAGCCATATAGAATCTGAAATTGGAGAGAGTCTGATGTTTAATACAGTGTTGATCAGACAACCGGTCAAAGAAGAACCCAAGCAAAGGAGAGCTTTGTTTAGAGCAAGGTGCAAGATACTGGGAAAGGTATGCAAGGTCATTGTAGATTCTAGTTCTACAGATAATATCATATCAAAGGAGACAGTAAAGAAGTTGAAATTGGAAACCAAACCCCACACTAACCCTTATAAAGTCACATGGCTGAATAAAGGGCAGAGTGTTCTAGTGAATGAGCAGGTAACAGTGGAATTTCCAATTGGAGGATACAAAGACAAGTTGGTTTGTGATGTACTACCCATGGATGCATTCCATCTTCTGCTTGGCAGGCCATGGCAATATGACAGAGGTGCTATATATCATGGGAAGGAGAACACCATTGAATTCAAGAAGGATGGAAGAACCTTCAAGCTGCAGTCATTGACTGAGGAAGATGAGGGATAGTCCAAGGTACCAAACATCATGTTGAGTAGTGGTAGAGAGTTTATCAGCAATCTACATCAAGGAGGTGAAGGTTATGTGGTTATAATGTAGTCCAAAGAGGAAGAGAAGGCTGAAAGGACAATCTTACCAGAAGTAGTCCAAAGATTACTTGATGAATACAAGAGCACAATGAATGATGGAACACTTGCAACCCTACCACCAAAGAGAGCAATAAGTCATCAAATTGACTTCATACCTGGAGCCTCATTGCCTAACAAAGCAGCATATAAACTTACTCTTGAGCATAACCAAGAGGTGGCTAGACAAGTGGAAGAATTATTGAATCAAGGACTGATTCAAAAGAGCATCAGCCCATGTGCAGTCCTGGTGGTTTTGGCAACAAAAAAAGGAGGTAAGTGGAGACTTTGTACTGATTCTAGAGCAATTAATAGGATCACCATTAGGTATAGATTCCCAATACCTAGAATTGAAGACTTGATGGATTGTCTTGGAGGTGCAAAATTCTTCACCAAGTTGGATCTTAAGAGTGGGTATCATCAAATCAGAATCAAGGAGGGTGATGAATGGAAGATAGCTTTTAAAACAAATGATGGCTTGTATGAGTGGAAGGTGATGCCATTTGGCCTCTCAAATTCCCCTAGCACGCTCATGAGATTAATGAATGAGGTGCTTAAGGATTTCATAGGGATCTTTGTGGTAGTCTATCTTGATGACATACTGATTTTCAGTAAGACAACAGAAGAACATTTGAAGCATGTGGAGATGGTACTTAAAAGGCTGCAAGAAGAACAGTTGGCCATTAACTTTGAGAAGTGTGAGTTCTTCAAACAAGAACTAGTGTATCTAGGCTTTGTAGTATCCCAAGGAACATTGAAGATGGATCCAAGCAAGGTGGAAGCCATCCTAAACTGGCCTACACCAACCTCAGCAACGGAGGTAAGAAGCTTTCATGGTTTAGCTCAGTTTTATAGAAAATTCCTCAAGAATTTTAGTGGTATATGTGCACCAGTCCTAGATACTATTAAAGGTGGTCTAAAAACAAAGTTTAAATAGACTCAAGAGGCTGATAAAGGGTTTGAAAAGCTGAAACAAGAAGTGGCAACTCAACCTATCCTATTATTGCCTAGTTTTGACAAGTTGTTCGCAGTTGAGTGTGATGCAAGTGGAGTAGCAGTAGGAGGAGTCCTTAGTCAAGAAGGTAGGCCTGTAGCCTTTTTTAGTGAAAAACTCAATGAAGCCAAGCAAAAATACTCCACCTATGATCTAGAATTGTATGCTTTAGTGCAGTCCCTTAGGAAGTGGAGGCATTATTTATTGCCCAAAGAGTTTGTGGTCTTCACAGATAACCAGGCACTTAGTTACATCAACACCCAAGAGAAGCTGAGTAATAAACACTTGAAATGGATGAAATACATCCAAGCTTTCACTTTTACCATCAAGCATAAGAAGGGACAAATGAATAAGGTGGCAGATGCATTAAGTAGGAGAATGTTGACAGTGCAGGAAATACAGCTGAAGAGCATTGGATTAGAGAGTTTCAAAGATCTCTATGGTGAAGATGAAGACTTTTCAGAAGCCTACAAGGTATGCTCTAATTTTGAGAATCATTTTCATAGTCAGTATGCTGAGTATACATTGCAAAATGGACTGTTATTTAAGGGTAATCTGTTATGTGTCCCAAGAGGATCAATGAGGGAATATCTAATCCAAGAGAAACATAATGGCAGTCTTAGTGGGAATTTTGGAATAAATAAAACTTTAGAGCTGGTACAAAGATTCTATTACTGGCCTAAGTTGGCAAGACATGTTAGGAAATATGTGAAGTAGTGTGTAGTTTGCATGAAAGCCAAAGGGGGAGCCAACAATGTAGGTTTGTATCAACCTTTACCCATTCCCAATAGACCATGGGAGTGTGTTAGTATGGATTTTGTGGTAGGACTCCCCAAGACTAAGGCAGGGTTTGAGAGTATTTATGTAGTTGTGGACAGATTTAGCAAGATGAGTCATTTTATCCCTTGCAAGACTACACATGATGCTAGCTACATAGCCCATCTCTTCTTCAGGGAAGTTGTAAGAATCCATGGATTGCCATTGAGCATTGTATCAGACAGGGATGTGAAATTCGTGAGCCATTTTTGGAAGACTTTATGGAGCAGATTGGGTACCAATTTGTCATTTGGATCAGCATACCATCCGTAGACCGATGGTCAAACAGAGGTGGTTAACAGGGTGTTAGGTAATCTTTTAAGATGTTTAACCAAGGAGTATGGACAAACATGGGATATGGCGATTTCCCAAGCTGAGTATGCTTATAATGACAGTGTAAACAAAACTACAGGGAAAAGTCCATTTGAAGTGGTGTATGGGATGCACCCAAGAGGCATTTGTGAACTCAGAGACCTTGGATCAATCGAGAATAGGAGTGGAAATGCAGAAGACTTCACACAGACCATGAAGGAGATACATGAGCAGGTTAAGAAGACAATCACAGCAGCAACACAAAAAATTGAAAGATAAAGTGGATGTGTCAAGGAGAGATGTACAATTTGCAATAGGAGACTATGTTATGGTCCATCTTAAAAAATCAAGGTTGCAGAAGGGAATTTCAACCAAAATACAAATGAAAAGAGTGGGACCATGCAAGGTGTTAGCCAAGTACGGGAAGAATGCATACAAGGTAGAATTACCATCAGATTTGGGCATATCTCTAGTATTTAATGTTGCTGATTTGATCAGGTATAAGGGGATAGTCAATGATGAAGTTCAGAATAGTTAGGAGATCTTTAAGGATATCAGTAATATACCCCTTCCTAATCAAGAGAATCCTCAAGCAGAGAAGATCTTGGACTCCAGGGTGAAGAAGGCTACAAGACACAAGGTATACATGGAGCACCTTGTCAAGTGGAGGAACAAACATGAATCTGAGGCTACCTAGGTTGAGGAAGCTGAATTTAAGAAGCTAGGCATTGATCTATCACTGATATCACCTCAAGTTCCTTGACCTTTGTGCAGAGAGGGGGAGATTGGTGCAAGAGCACCTGCCAAAGTGCCAAACTGCAAGCTTATTTTGTAGTTTTTGGTTTAAAATCATTTTTGTTGTTTTTGGTAAGGTCTTATGGACCATATTATTGGTGGTTGAGGACCTTTTTTGTTTAGGTTAAGAGTTGAATAAGTTTGGAATCCTTTGATGGTTGTTTCCTAAGCTATAGACAAAAGTTGAAAAACACACTGTGTTTTCCAACACTTAATGTTTGGTCGTTCCTAGGCTCGAAAGGAAAAACCTAACTGTTTCCAAGGTTTGTAAAAGATATCTCTCAACCTTTGAAGAAGGTTAGATGCTTTTGGACTATTCAAAAATTCAGGAGAATAATAAGAAGACAGTGAATTTTGGTGTAAAAAATGTTGTTTTTCTGATCTTGCTTCTGGAACAGCAGTTGGATGAATTAAATAAGGAATTTTGTTGGTTTGCTGGCATGTAGAGAATCATTTTGAAGCTTTTTTTTGTCAAAGTAGATAAATTTTCCATCGCTTTCTTTCCCCTTTGTAAATTCTGTCTCTTTCTTTAGTTTTGTCTTGACTGGTAAATTCTATAACATGGAGGTTTAGACTGCACTCCCACCATACCAAGAAGTATGGAAGCAATGGGAATGTGGCTAAACACCATCCTTGTACATAGGTTAGCAGTAGGGGTTTTTAGGAGTTCAAGGAGTGCACAAAAAGTCTATTCCTAGGCGAGCAGACTATGCCCGGTTAGGGAAAAGACAGTGCAATACAGCAAATAACATTGCAGGGGTTTCACCTTCGAGAAACTCTAGGTGTGTAGAAGATGAAGGAGGCCTTACAAAGACCTGGCAAGAGTCAGGGGTCTTCACCAGTTCTTTTGGAAGCTGAAGGAAACAAACTACTCACTGTGTGCAGCAGAAAGTGGCTTAAAAAGCCCTAAATTACTCAAAATTTGACTTACCCTGTGTACGGCTTGAGAAGGCCCAAAACCCTAAAAATCTTGGAGCACTAGGAATTTGAGCCAGGGTTCTTGTTGGAAGTCTAAGGTGTTCATCAAGCAGGAAGAAGTTATAGTCTCATTTCTTGGGCTAAGAGACCTAATGGGGCTCAAGGGCTACTAGCCCTTCCTAAACCCTAGAATAGGGTTTTTGTGAAAGCGATAGAGAAGTGGTGTATGAAGGTTGAACAAGAACCTTCCCTAGGAAGTTTTGAAGTTATGAAAGCCTATGCACACCCCTGCAACAAGATTAGGAAGCATTTGGAGGTTAACTGGTCTTTAAGCATATTAAGGGCTAGATGGTGAATGTGAGGAAAAGCACCAAGAATTGCTTGGTAGCAGCAAATTAGAGATGATAGCAGGGTTGGAAAATGAACCAGGGGTACCAAAATAGCAGAGGACCTATAGGTTGAATGGTGGATGAAGTGACACCAAGGTTTTATCAAAGGTGAGACCCGAAGCATTGAGATTGTGATTGTCTCAATCCAACCCTGTCCCTATCAATAACTTTTAGTATCTCTAACACATTCAGTGGTTCCTCCGATGTTATAAGTCTCACCGATATCTTTTCTTTTGGTCTTGAATATGTCGCTAGAAATCCTGCCAATATCCTTCTGTCGGTGTAACTTAGCAAGTCGGGTGAACATTCAGGATTTACACTGATTGCACATGTCTCACTGATATATTCCCAGTGCTCCTGTCAATGAAAGAAATTATGGTCTCACCGATGAAACTTCATCGGTGAGACATAAACATTCAGGCCAACATATATTTTTCATGCCAAGATGAATTGTCTTGCCGATAGATTATCTTCATCAATGAGACCATAAGCCAATCTCCCCGATATGTCTTCTTTTGTAATCTTGATCACTACAATAGTTTTGATGTCTCATCGATGTGCTAAAAAGTGCTTGTGACCCATAATAGGTCGGGAAGATCCATACCAGCTCATGTCGATGTCATTTTTTTTCCACAATATCCTTGATCAGAAGGATTTTCAGGAGTAGAACAAGGTGACCATGGGTAATTATATTCTATAGGGCCAATTACATCCTTTTCTGAATCAAAATGTAGTTAATTATTATTGAGAAATTTAAATGAGTAAATCATTATAAAATTTTGAAAAATTTTATAGTTCCAACACTCCCCTTCTTCATGTTGTATTGCAGCAATTTTTTGGGAACCATATCATATCCATCCCTTGCTAGTATAGTGAAATCATCTAAGAAAGGAAGAGAGGTGGAGATAGAGAGTCAATGGATAGGGGGGAGAGGGAGGGAGAGATTGTGAGAGATAGAGAGGGGGAGGGAGACAAAGGGATATAGATAGGTAGAGGAGGAGAGATAAAGAAGAGGGGGGAGATAGAGAAGAGGGTGATATAGAGAGATAGATGAGGATGGTTAAAGATATAGAGAGATCATGATAGAGGTAGAGAAATATATGGATAGAAAGAGATAGGGAGAGGATTGAGAGGGAGATAAAAAGAGAAATAGAGATAGAGATATAGAGTAGGAGAGATGGAGCTAGGGAGAGATGGAGTGAATAATAGAGAAAGGGGGGAGAGGGAGAGATAGCTCAATAGATAGAGGGGGGAAGAGGGAGTGACATAGATAGTGGGAGATATAGAGATGATAGAGATAGAGATATATGGGAAGAGAAAGAGAGATGGAGATATATGGGAAGAGAAAGGAAGAGAGGTGGAGATAGAGAGTTGATGGATAGGGGGATAGGGAGGGACTAGAGATGGTGAGAGATAGAGAGGGGGAGGGAGAGAAAGGGATATAGATAGGTAGAGGAGGAGAGATAGAGAAGAGGGTTTAGGGTTTAGGGTTTAGGGAGATAGAGAGAATAGGGAGAGATATATAAAGCACACTCTCTATATCTCTATCTATTCATCCTTATCTCTTTATCTCTCTACCTTTCTCTATCTTTTTGTCTCCCTTTCTATTTGTATGTTTCTCATTATCTCCCTCTCTCTCTATATTTTCTTCCCTATATTTATCTTTGTCTCCTTAAGTGTGCAATGGGTACATTGAAGAGGTCTTAAAGGAGAATTATCTTATCTTTAATCAAATGGAATGCTACCTTGAGCATAAATCCCCAAGGACACATGTCGTCCTTGGATTTTTGACATGAAACAACAAAACAAAATTTAGTTTATCTTTTCCCTCTCTCTCTTTTCCTTTGTATCTCTTATATTTCTCTCTCTCATGCTCTCTTTCTCTTCCTATCTATCTAAGTTCATCTCTTTCTATAATTCTCTATCTTTTTAGTTTCTATATCTCTTTCTATTAGCTAATAGGCTACATATATTGTGAGATTTGAGCTTAAAACAAATCTCATGCCTGGAAACCACTATTGTGTTGTTGTATTTATATAGAGAGGGGGAGATAGAGATGGGGAGGGAGAAAAAGAGATATATATAGGTAGAGGAGAGATAGAGAAAAGGGGGAGAGATAGAGAAGAGAGTGATATAGAGAGATATAGGGGGATGGTGAAAGAGATAGAGAGATTGTGATAGAGAGTCGATGGATAGGGGGATAGGGAGGGATTAGAGATGGTGAGAGATAGAGAGGGGGAGATAGCGAAGGTGAGGGAGAGAAAGGGATAAAGATAGGTAGAGGAGGAGAGATAGAGAAGAGGGGAAGAGATAGAGAAGAGGTTTTAGGGTTTAGGGAGATAGAGAGAAATAGGGAGAGATATATCAATCATGCTCCCTATATCTCTATCTATTCATCCTTATCTCTTTATCTCTCTACCTCTCTCCATCTCTTTTTCTCCCTTTCTATTTGTATGTTTCTCATTATCTCCCTCTCTCTCTATATTTTCTTCCCTATATTTATATTTATCTCCTTAAGTGTGCAATGGGTACATTGAAGAGGTCTTAAAGGAAAATTATCATATCTTTAATCAAATGGCATGCTACCTTGAGAATAACTCCCCAAGGACACATGCCATCCTTGTATTGTTGACATGAAACAACCAATCAAAATTTAGTATCTCTTTTCCCTCTCTCTTTTCCTTTGTATCTCTTATATTTCTCTCTCATGCTCTCTCTCTCTCCTCTCTCTTTCCCCATCTATCTAAGTTCATCTCTTTCTATCATTATCTATCTTTTTGGTTTCTATATCTCTTTTTACTAGCTAATAGGCTACATATATTGTGAGATTTGATCTTGAAACAAATCCCATTCCTGGAAACCACTTTTGTGTCGTTGTCTTTATATAAAGAGGGGGAGATAGAGAGGGGGGGGGAGACAAAGGAATATAGATAGGTAGAGGAGGAGAGATAGAGAAAAGGGGGAAATATAGAGAAGAGGGTGATATAGAGAGATAAAGGGGGATGGTGAAAGAGATAGAGAGATCGTGATAGAGAGTTGATGGATAGGGGGATAGGGAGGGACTAGAGATGGTGAGAGATAGAGAGGGGGAGATAGAGAGGGTGAGGGAGAGAAAGGGATATAGATAGGTAGAGGAGGAGAGATAGAGAAGAGGGGGAGAGATAGAGAAGAGGTTTTAGGGTTTAGGGAGATAGAGAGCAACAAGGAGATATATATCAATCACGCTCCCTATATCTCTATCTATTCATACTTATCTCTTTATCTCTCTACCTTTCTCTATCTCTTTGTCTCCCTTTCTATTTGTATGTTTCTCATTATCTCCCTCTCTATATTTTCTTCCCTATATTTATCTTTGTCTCCTTAAGTATGCAATGGGTACATTGAAGAGGTCTTAAAGGAGAATTATCACATCTTTAATCAAATGGCATGATACCTTGAGCATAAATCCCCAAGGACACATGCAATCCTTGGATTGTTGACATGAAACAAAATAAATAAATTAGTTTATCTTTTCCCTCTCTCTCTTTTCCTTTGTATCTCTTATATTTCTCTCTCTCATGCTCTCTCTCTCCCTATCTATCTAAGTTTGTCTCTTTCTATCATTCTCTATCTTTTTAGTTTCTATATCTCTTTCTATTAGCTAATAGGCTACATATATTGTGAGAATTGAGCTCTAAAATCTCATGCCTAGAAACCACTATTGTGTCATTGTCTTTATATAGAGAGGGGGAGGGAGACAAAGGGATATAGATAGGTAGAGGAGGAGAGATAGAGAAAAGGGGGATAGATAGAGAAGATGGTGATATAGAGAGATAGAGTGGAATGGTGAAAGAGATAGAGAGATCATGATAGAGAGTCGATGGATAGGGGGATAGGGAGGGACTAGAGATGGTGAGAGATAGAGAGGGGGAGATAGAGAAGGGGAGGGAGAGAAAGGGATATAGATAGGTATAGGAGGAGAGATAGAGAAGAGGGGGAGAGATAGAGAAGAGTGTTTAGGGTTTAGGGAGATAGAGAGCAACAGGGAGAGATATATCAATCATGCTCCCTATATCTCTATCTATTCATTCTTATCTCTTTATCTCTCTACCTCTCTCTATATCTTTGTCTCCCTTTCTATTTGTATGTTTCTCATTATCTCCCTCTCTCTCTATATTTTCCTCCCTATATTTATCTTTGTCTCCTTAAGTGTGCAATGGGTACATTGAAGAGGTCTTAAAGGAAAATTATCATATCTTTAATCAAATGGCATGCTACCTTGAGAATAACTCCCCAAGGACACATGCCATCCTTGGATTTTTGACATGAAACAACCAATCAAAATTTAGTTTCTCTTTTCCCTCTCTCTCTTTTCCTTTGTATCTCTTATATTTCTCTCTCTCGTGCTCTCTCTCTCCCTATCTATCTAAGTTCATCTCTTTCTCTCATTCTCTATCTTTTTAGTTTATATATCTCTTTCTATTAGCTAATAGGCTACATATATTGTGAGATTTGAGCTTGAAAAATATCTCATGCCAGGAAACAACTATTGTGTCATTGGAAAAAAAGTTTCAATTTCCATTTAATGGTAAACCAACTATAGTGTAATGGTAAAATCCTCTAAAATATCAAGTAAAAGCCTATATATACTATTATATAATAATAAATATAATTATATTATATATAATTTAATCTAATATTACTATTATATTAAATATATATTATATTAATTATATTTTGCATTGGGTTAACACCAAGGAAAATATAGAATATATACTTTCATGAAGAAAGAACATGAATGTCTATTATTAATCTACAAGAATGAGCTACAAAATATAAATCTAATATAGCTAATATATATTTAACTAATATATACTTAATATATTGTGGAATATTAAAACCTAGATAAATGACGCCATAATTTTGAATTTAATTAACATACTCTAAAACCTAACGAAACCAAGTTGTAGCTCGTCAAATTGGAGAAGTGAAAGGTCAATACCAGCACCAAGGAAGAGTTTGGAGGAGTGAAAACAATGTCAATGCCAGTGCCGAGGAAGAGTTTGGAGTGAAAACAATGTCAATACCAACACCGAGGACAAGGTTGAGGGCACTCAGGGAAAATCGACGACCAAGGGGCAATGAGTACTGTAAGTTTGGCACACCCATTCTCTTTAACCTACAATTTTCATGCCTAGTTTCCAAAGATCTTCTCGTACATTGTCACCCCCAAAGGTCTAGGATTTCATCACACATAGCCTTCATCGCATGATTCTAAAGCAATTGTAGACTTAGTCCAAGTATATGCTAGGCTAAGCTAGATCTAATGAATGGAAATAGAGGCATACAATTCTTATTTAATACCTCCATCACAAACATATGCAAGGAAATGTCTCCTCCCTTCTTGGTAGTGATAACCTCCTCCACACACAACCCTTAAAAATTATGAATAGAGGAATATAATCTTTGAAGAACTCAAAGTTCATTCTCTCCTACCTGATGCAATTAGTCATTTTATCCTTACAAACATTTATAGTGATTACTAGAGGCACATAGACCATTTCTTCATAATAGAAGAATTTGATCATACTTTTCCAATGATGGCATTATGTGAAAACCTTAGGTTAAATTAACAATTCCTAGCTAAGTTCTTTAAATCATGTCCAACCATATAAGAGAAGACTGCTGCTATCTATACTTGGATACCATGGAGAAAGGCTCTTTGGGCTCTTTCATCAATCAAGGTATCATTAAATTTCAACACCTAAAATTGAGAATGAAGAATCTTTCCTAGGATGGTGGCCATCCCATTATAGCTCTTAGAGTTGTTAGAGATATTTTTGTTTTGAAGTAGAGATTGGACCATCAAATAGTGTCACCATGACTCTACCAATATATCCATCAAATTGACAAACCTTGACTTAACAACCATAAATTTACAAGAAAATTACCCTTGTCATCCCTAGGCCATCAATTCAATTCCAAGTTTCTTGCTTTAATAGACCCCTAAATGTAATGAACCTCTATCATACCATGTTGCACACCAATCCACTAAGTTACAGTTCCAAGACAATGGGTGGATTGGTGGATGTCATTTCTATTTAGCCCTCAAACCCTTACACAGGAAAAATAGGGCAGTCCCTATATTTGATAGTTTTCTCCCACAAGACAGTGATCTTAGAGCATATCAAGCTTGTACAAACACATATATTTATCTAAACCAATGATATTAGAGAATTTCAAGCTTGTACGGATCCATACAACACAAAAGAACTTCAGAAAAATAGTGAAAACATAGAAAATTGCTTCAAGAATGTGGTATTTGATATAGAATTTTGGTATCAACAATTGCAATGGTATGGGAATACAATATCATAGAAGTGGGATAAGAAATGCATTGTTTGAAGCATCAAACCAATATGCAAAGATGAAAGAAAGTGCTAACCCCTTAAACTGAAAAAGTTTCTTTTAACTTTAAGTTTGTTGGGTAGCCAATTCTTTTAAGTTATCAAATCCTACCATCATACATAATGAAAATTTTGTTGTTTCAAATGACTATGAGCACTAACCTTCACTATTTGAAGATGTTGAAACCTTGTCATAGAGAACTAGAGCATTGATGCAACCACTCATCCTACCTTAAAACATACCAAAAGTCTCCTAGCAATTAAACATAGGAAGATTTAAGATGACTTAAACAATTTTTATTACCAAAGCATAAACTTATGATTACTTAACCAGGCCCAGTACACACTCCCTCCTCGTTAACCACTTAGACATATGGAAATTAAATATAAATTTTCTGCTATTTTTAGTCATGTAGGTGTCCAATAAACCACTTGGTGGTGTTTTCCTTCAAGTTTATTTACTTGAATGAAGAGAAAAAGTCCTTTGATTACAATTACATAATACATTTGAGGCCTTGGTTGTGTAACTGGTGGACCATAGTCACATTTAACACTTGTTACAAAGTTTGGGAGTTAAAATGTTAAGTAGATTTGATTTGTGATGGACACATTTAGATGGTAGTAATAATAACTTGCAATCTATCAATACTTGATTACTTTATAACCTGTCAAATTATAGTGATGAAATGATAGATTTATCATAATGTCACCTTGGAATCACATCACCATGAAAGAACTTCATCCAACATCCTTATGAGTGTAGGTACCACCAAATAGGTATTTGTTAGATTTTTCTTCCTCGAGCAAGGGATATTCAGGAGGAGAAGAGGAAAGCAAGACATGTAGTAGGTCTAAAAGAGTGAGATCAACTAGAGGTCAAAAGATTAGAAGAAAATTTGGTAAACACATGGAATTTTTTCTTGTTGAAGGGGGGTCATGTTCTTAGGATGATGAGAGAATAGGTGACATCAAGGTTCCCTTGAGGTGCAAACATCTATGGAAACAATGGGTACCCAAGGAACTTCCTCCAATAAACACTGATTTTTGTGTCAACAAGAGGATATATCGCATAGCACCATTGTAATTATATGGTTTCGGCTTATTTTGCATGGATTACATAAAGGTCTATTACAAAAAAGTTACTAAATTGATGGAGTATGTTGAACCCTGTTATAGTTACAAAGATTGGATGCAGCTAGGTTCAATATACACAAAGTATGCGTAGGTATGCACTGTAAACAAATTATATACAGCTAAAAGATAAGGATCAAAATAAAGGAGTGGCTATGTATATTGGCAGAAGGCCAAAAGCATCAAGGAATATTATAGGGTTTATAAATAGTACATGACCTGGGGCAACAAATAAGCAACCCAATTGCATATTTGAGGCGCGCGAGGGAAATTATCTATTTGTATGTGCGATAAAATCAATAATTGTAGGGGAAGAGTTGCTAATTGATTACAAATTGAATCGCTTAGTTACCAAAATAGTTACTATGGGGGTGGTACGTACTATGTACCATTTTACCCAACCTCCAGTTAATGACTCCAATATACCATTTTATTCTTATGTTTTTTTTGTAAGTCTATTGGTTTCATTTCGGTAATATTTTTTTATATTTAATTTTTGTCACAAAAAAACATTGATCATATAGAGAAGGATCCAGTCCAGAGCACATATCGTGATGCATCTTTAGCCGCTTCTACCCAATAGGTTTACCTCATTGTAATTGTACAAATTAGATACGAGCAAAATATTTTCTTTTTATGTTTTTTTCATAAGTTCCTTGGGTTAATTTCGATAATTTTTTTAATATTCTTGATGTAGACGACTGATTGAGAAAAGGAACTAGCAATAGAGGAGAATATCCATAGGGATTTGTTGTCAATATTATGTGATGATGACATTGCATATTCAGCAAGCCCTCTTGATATGTTAAGGAAGACCCAAAAAATATGCAATGAAGAAATCTTTAATTTGATATTCATAGTGCCTCAAACAAATGAGATAAGAGAGAGGGTTAAAATATTGACTGAGAGAGCACAAAAATTTCAAGTAAGTTGTCATGAGGTCTTTAATTATAACATAAGTTCATTCATGGTTTTATATTTTGTACTCTTTTATGTCATGAAATAAAATATGTGTTGTTTTTACAGGATTATTTGCATCCTCATGATGTTGTTGGCCATGCTCAACGTATTGTAGGTGTTGCCTGAGGAGTAGGGGTTGGTACAAGTATTGATCCTAATCTTCCTATGCATACATCACATCATCCAACCCCATCATCCGCTCCTATATTGTCGTCTCAAATGTCAGCAACACATAGCATGTAGGCATTGGGTAGTTCACCCTTTCACAACGAACACATGCTAGAACATGAATCAGGACATGTACTTGGGGATGTAGAGGCCACAACTAGTATTGGTGATGTTTTAGCAACATTTCCTAGATCTTCCTATATTACTAGTATGGGAACATTGTTGGTCACATTTGTGGTGACTGAGGATTTTGTTCCCATAAAGATAGAGAAGGTCCTAGGTACTTTAAAATGTTTTAATTATTATTATATATAATCCAATTGAAATTTACCTATTGATCACTCTTTTTAGACTAATGATCCCATGATCATTTTGTAGGAAATGATGTTTTTTATAAAAATATAAGTGATATTACATTGGAGCTCTTTGGGCCCACCATACGTACATGGTGGAATGCCCAAAATGAAATGTAAAAGATGAGCTCATTAACCGTTTAGTTGTGTTGTTCAATGATAAAACATTCAACCACACAAATGTCCTTAAGAAAGATGGTACCTATCTATAGTATGTGAGGGACCAATATAGGTCACATTTAGTGAAGAAAAAAAGTACAAGCATCCCCCCATGATTCTGAAGAGGGAGTGGAAGGACCTGGTATTGGATGGAAAGGAGAAGGCTGAAAAGAAAAAAGGAAAGACACCACCAGGCCAAGGAAGGTATGTGATACTATAAAAAATGTAATCTTCCTTTTTACATAATCTAACATATTTCAAACTTTTCATAGGCTGCCTGACACATCAAAGGCAACAAAGGAAAGACTAGGAAAACATGGGTAGCACAAACTTGGCTCTAGTGGTTATATGAAATTAGATGCATGAATTGTAAGTATCTGAAATATTGCATCCAAATAATAAATTGTAAACAATTTTGGTTTTATTGCACCATAGAAGAAAAATTCATGATCTTATGCAAAAACGCAGGGCTCTAAATTCAATAGAGTTCCCATAGAAGAGGACTAAAGATTTCCTTCCAGCAAGGCTTTGGAGTCTTGGTTGAACGCCTAAGAGTTTTGACTGGGAAAACACAGTATTCCACTGCATTTGACATGCAAGTAAATAAACTCAATAAATTTTATTTAAAATTGAATACTTGTGCAATCTATTCAATATTAATTTCCACCATAAACTAATTATGTTCCTATTTGTTTTAAATAGAAAAAAATGATAATATTGCACATGACATTGGAATGCAGCCTGGTGAGGGTGGAGCACAACCTGCAGATGAAGTTCATGGTGTGCATCCTAGTACTAGATGTATTCATGTGTTATACAAAACATAGTATGTATTAATACAATTAAACATGTTTAATTGCAATTGGTGTATTAATTAATGTAACCTTTCGTGTTTCAACTTTAGAGCATGTAGAGCATGATCAACATGTTGAGCATGATTAGGCTAGAGAAGATCAGGAACATGATGTGGCCCCATTAGGTAAAGAGAACCACTCTAGTGTTATTTTAATTAATGAAATACTTGTAACAATAATAATAAAACATATCAATTTAACATTTCTTTGTTATTGCAATAGACCCGCCTTGCAATGCCATCCACGTCATGAGTAAACAACTAGGCACACATTAAGATTACAAGCAAAGGGAAAAAAAAATGAAAGGGGGATAGATGATTTAGAAAATGATACTCCACTTAAGCTTTTTTTAGCTTAAAAACATAAACAAAAAAAGGTGATTGTAATCATATTATGAATGAATGTGAATATGTTAATGAATGAATGTTATATGTTAATGAATGGATGTTTTATGATAATGAATGAATGTTATATGTTATTAATGGATGAATGAATGATTAATGTTATATGATCAAGTATGGGGAATTGAGAGTGATGTGAGGGTGATGGGGGAGGGGCCAAATGAGCTTCCACCATCATGTGGTTGGCCCTGTTAAGTAGAGAATGTTAAACCATTCTCAAAACAAAGAGAAGCTCAATAAGGTAATGAACTTTTGAATATAAGAAATGCATCATTTGAAGCATCAAACCAATATGCAAAGATGAAAGAAAGTGCTAAATTTTCACTATGGTGGTAGAAAAATGATTCTTTATACCTTGATGCCTTCATTTTCCAAGCCAATTTCTCCTTCTTTGCATAGCTCTGCCATGTTTGTGGATGTGATATGACTCCTACACAAAAAAATGTACCAGTTTATGGCCTTCAATCCAACTACATCCAAGTATCTTTTTAATTCCTCTATCTTTCATCAATTCATTTACTATTTGAACCTCGTATAGATGTTTTAGATGAAGAACCCATTATTATGAAATGTGCCTCTAGTTGAGTAAAGTGAATCCATGCTCTGTATCATAATTTGAAGTTGTTTTCATTCCAATGTTCTGAGTTTAGTTTGTTTGTATGGCTTTCTATGAATACCACATTGTGTTGTGTGTGGATTTGGTTTCAAAGCTTTGTTTATTTTGTTTTTTAGTGGTGGCATAACTCTAAAATTTGACTTTTGTGCATAACAGGTTAGTGGAAAAATTGATAGCTCTAAAGGGTTTAGAGGCTCGATTGAGATAGATACACGGATATTTGGATCTTGTTGTTGATGGGAGGCTTCCACTTAACCATGAAATTTTGTACCATCTGCAAGTATGCAAAAAAAATTCTACTTACATTCATTCAAGAGGCTAGATTGCTTATCTTTTGTCACATGGTTGGATTAATGTGGCATATAATGTCAATGTGGGTTATAGTTTTTTTAATATGTTCAAGTTATGCATAGTTTACAATGAATAGGGGGTGAAAAGGGGCTTGTAAGTTAAAACAACCATCATTAACAATCATTCTTTATACTATGTTATATTTATTCATTATTCCTAAAATTCTTAAAAATATAGACTAGGAAGAGAACTCTATTCAATACATGAGTATGTACTACATATATTGTTGTATCCAAGCCCTATGATCTTGGATATATCTAGGAAGGCCCAAGAAAGGAGTTGCATGTATATAAGTAGTTGATTGGATGTCAGAGAAGTTTTGGAAGAATAACAATACAAGACTTGTATGTGTAACAATAAATAACAATTTTCTAGTTTCAATAAGAGTTGCATGGACATGGATATATACATAGATGTGATTTTTTTTCAATGCCCCCCCTTCTGTTGTTATGGTATTATCTTATTACAGGTCCTCTCTATATTGGTAGAATTGTATTGAACACTACCTTTGAAACAAAAGCAACATTTTTTCTACTCTCATACAATTATTCTTTTTGTAATTTCAATTATTTTCCTATACTACAAATTTTTGAATATTATGTAAAAGTGAATTCACAATTCAGTATGCAAATTCATCGATGTTTCAGAAATTGCAACCTCAAGATGGATAAATACTATCTCACAAACCTACACCAATATTCCTCTTCATTCTTGCAAGGTACTTTTTTTTCCTTTAATACTTTGATAGTTATTTTATGACATTTGGCTCAATTTTGAAGTGTTATAGAAATCTATTATATGATCAGCACTTAATATAAGTTTATATCAGCAAATACATGTCATATATGGTGTTTTGTAATGCATGTGAATCTAACTTGTAATCATTTGAATGGTCATACCACCAAATAGTTATCATTTATGTGTTGTCTTCATATAATATAAGTTTATATCAGCAAATAGAAAGAGATAGAGAGAGGATTGAGAGGGATAGAAAGATGTCTTTGTATTGCTGCAATATCTTGTTGAACCTTTCTTGTTGCAATGGGGTTGGCATATTTGTGAGCACTATTATTGTGTGTACTTTCTTGTCTAGGTGCATTTGTGGACTATCAGAAGCACAAATTTATGTGTGTGGGAAATGATCTTGCAACATTGTTGAGTAGAGACCAAAGCTAGTTTGGCTTGTGTTGTTAACTCAAGGAGGTTAAGTTTCCACTTGTCATTATGTATTGTCCATTTTTGTGCCTTAAAATGGTAAATTCCATCATGATCATTCACTCATCGTTGTCCAATGTAAACAAATTATATCTTTTTATGTATAATTTTAGTTATCTCCTTCTCCCTATTTTAAATCAGTAATATTATTTTTCAATAATATTTTAACCAATAGATGTGTCTAGCAAAATTCACAGACTCGTATGTCTGCCTTGAAAGAGCTCACTGATGGAGAGCAAAGGCCACAAAAGACTCTCACTAATAGGAAGCAAGTATATGATTCTGACCTTCTAAAGGAGTATCTATCTCTTCTATTTGTATTTCCAGTTATATCACTTTTTTGCTTAGGCACATTATATTATAAAGCTCTGGCAATTTTTTTATTCCCTTACACTACTTTTTTTGTTATTTTGGTTTTAGGAAAATCAAGATGCATTGATCATGTGTATCATAGAATATGTTGGCTTTAATAATGAAATACCTATAGCTACATGTATCATCTATAAGTCACTTCTCCAATGGTGTTCATTTGAAGTTGAAAGAGAAAGTTTTTTTTATCGTATCATTCAAACGATTGGTTCAGCAATTGAGGTATCATTGATTCTGCATTTCCCTATTTCTGAGTAGTTTATGTGAATTGACCCTACATAATATAATGATTTACTCAAAAATTTATAATGATTTACTCATGTAAATTTCTCAATAATAACTACATTTTGAGTCAGAAAAGGATGTAATTGGCCCTGCAAAATATAACTACCCACAATCACCTCATTCTACTCTTGAAAATCCTTTTGATCAAAGATATTGTGGCAAACAAATCACATCAGCATGAGTTGGTATGGGTTCTATCGACCTATTATGGGTTACAATAACTTTTTAGCACATCGATGAGACATCAAAATTGTTGTAGTGATCAAGATTACTAAAGAAGACATATCGAGGATATTGGATTATGGTCTCATCAATGAAGATAATCTATTGGAAAGACAAGTCACCTCGACATGAAAAATATTTGTCGGCCCAAACATTTAAGTCTCACCGATAAAGTTTCATCGGTGAGCCCATCATTTCTTTCACCAACAAGAGCACTAGGAATATATCAGTGAGACATAGTAGGTCAGGTAAACATTCAGAACTTACCCCGATGGTATAAGTCTTGCCGATATAGTTCCTTGTGCTCTGTCAATGAGACCACAAGTCAATCCTCCTGATAAATCTTTTTAAAAAAAAAATTGCAACGTTTCGTCAAAATTTTGACATGGTCTGATGAAGAAAAAAGGTGTGATGAGGTTGCTATAGCTCTGACATAATTTTGAACTCATTCCAATGGTGAGATTGTTGAACAAACAATGAATGTTTGTTGAAATATCAGGAAGATTGGCTTATGGTCTCATCAATGAAGATAATCTATCAACAAGAAAAGTCATCTCGGCATGAAAAATATATATTGGCCTGAATGTTTAAGTCTCACCGATAAAGTTTCATTGGCGAGACTGCCATTTATTTCACCGATAGGAGCACTGGGAATATATCGGCGAGACATAGTGGATCGGGTAAACATTAAGAACATACCCTAATGGTATAAGTCTTGTCGATATACTTCCTCGTGATCATCAATGAGACCACAAGCTAGTCCTCTTGATATAGATATAGCTCCAACACAATTTTGATCTCATTTTGATGATGAGATCATCAAACAGACAATGAATTTTTGTTTGACTTTCAACAAAACTTGGTCAAATTTCAACAAACATCCCATGTTCCAATGATTTGGAAGAGGCATGTCACTTGTGTTATGGCTATTGTTCATTGCTAGATCGACGCAATGTTTGTCAATAATCTGATGAACACAAGGTCACTTTTTTGTGGCAGCAACCAATGAAGTTTATTCATGAATTCAACGTTTTGAAGCTCATTGGGATATCGATGAAAATTCAGCAACAATTTTTTTTAAGGAGATTCATCAAAATTCTGACAATAGTTTGTTGAAAATTCAACAAATGTTCGTCGAAAAGTGGAGTCAAATACAGTAGTGTAAGGAGGTTGAAGAAATTAGGATAGAATTTTGTACAAATTTTTAAGGGTCGATCATGGTGGAAACTCTAGATATGGTAATTTCATTGTTTATTACAACCCTAGGTAGGGTTTCTGACCAATTTCAAAAAAATGGCAATATCTCCCTTAATACCTAATGAAAATGAACCAAATCAAAAAAAAAAAAAATATAAGAGTGCACCCTATCATGTACAATTAGTCTCCCATCTATACAGGGCACTGAGAAGTCGTACAATGTGACAAAAATCAGAGAAATAAAAAAAAATAGAAAAATCAACGTGCAAAAAGAGTTTTCCATTCACCAATCTTCATCCCCCAACCTTTGGTTCAATAATACAAGGAAAATATAATTACCTAAAACCATTTCAAACTACCTCCAACCATTTTTGTGGTTAAGGAGTTAAAAAAACATCATTATGGCCTCTTGTTACAAAAGTTGCAAAAAGTTACTTTGACAATATTTGGACAACATCAACAATTTTGACATTTTTGCATTACCTAATACCTAAGGACTCAAACATGACTCCAAATGACATGAAATTGTCTAGAAAGACCTTATTAAATGAAATCAACCTACACAAGAAAAAAATTCAAAAATTCAAACTATGACACAAGCTGCACGTGAAACCAAGGGTGCCCCTACACCATACACCCTAGAGGAGAAAAGAACTCAAGTTCCACTTGAGTTAAGACCTGCAACAATAAATCCATGCCTGATAAGATCATCCCCAAAGATCCAAGTAGCACCTTCATTAGGCAGACCCTTTCACTTAACTAAATACTAAAAATAGTCTTGATTTCTTATCCTTTTGAGTTCCTTTGTGTCTAGGATACACTCCAACTCCAAAGGCCTGCTTGGTAGAAGTTCCTTGACCCACTCAACATTTAAACCTGCTTGTGAATTTGCTCCATTACCTTGTGTAATATAATTGAGCCACTGCTCCATATGATGGAAAAGAGGTTGCTTGCAAATCTCAACAACTTTCTAGAAATATGCATTATCTTTATACACTTCCTGGAGTGTTGTAATACCAACACTCTAAAACCAAAATCCATCAACTAGCAACGTCCTTCCACTCCAAATATCAACCACCTTATGACTCTGCCCCTTTCTCTTCTTGTGTCTAAAAATGTAGTGTTGGAGATACTCAACCCACGTGTTCTTGACATTTGACAACTTTATGCCCATCTTGGATGACACTGTACCCATGTCTATTTTCTCCAACTCCTTCTCATTAGTTTCTTTCATGTTAACATTGGCACCTTCAGCATTACACTCACTATCATTTGCAACTTTCTTTTGCTGCTCCACTTATACCGGTTGCTTCTTTAACTGTTCATCTTCCATTTGCAACTTATTTTGATCATTATGTTGCTCTATAATTCCTTTTCTCCTCGAATATTTCTTGCTCAACTCTGCAATCTCCTTCACAAAAATCTTGTTTCCTTTAGAATCCAAATTCCTTTCATTTGCAACCTTCCAAACAAGTACATCATCTATGTTGACACTATCTCTTTCTTTATACACATTACATTCTTTATTTTGTTTGGCATAGGCTACTTTATATGACAGACCAGCCCCTAGTACAAAGCTATATAGTGACTAGAATCTCTCCTTGGAAGCAAGAAGTCAGAAAGCTCATCAACTACTATATCCACATAATCCTTCAATACATCTTGAACTTCCCATGGCAAATCATCAATCCTTGTTGATGTTAGGACAACCCTAGTTTTATTCTCCATTGTATTACCTATCTCTTCCTCTTTCATTGGATTTAAAAAATATTTCATACCCATTGAAATCACTCTAGATTCCACTTGTGGGTCTTGAATTTCTTCTTTCAAAGACATAAGGGTGTATGAAACTGCATCTTTCTCTATGATATGTGTTTTTCCTACCATCATGAACTTCCTTCCTATCATACTTCCAACGCCTCCCAAGAAGAACATGGAAAACATCCATTGGAATTATGTCACATGAGACCTTATCCTTATAACCCCCTATGTAAAAATCTGCTCAACTTTATTCATTCACGACTACTTGTTGCCCTTTGTTTAACCAAGACACCTTGTACTACCAGAATCAATAACAACCTTGCAACACTTACCTTGGATTTTACATGTATTCCTAAAGAGTGACTTTCTCTATGTTGGTTCCTTCTCCATTGGCCCTTTGATTAGAGTTATTATCATCAATAAAAAATCTCCAATCTCTAGTTCTTCAACATGTGGTGAAGAATGCACACTCTCAACATCATCTCCACCTTATGTAGTTTGATTTCTTCTTTCACTTCCAAAATAAGTAGATGGTTGCTCCTCAATACATTGCCATGCTTGGTGGCTTGGAAATTTTTTGCACTTATAGCATTTCCCAATAAATCCATCGAAACCTCCTCTTTGGCCTCTAAATTTTCCCCTAGAATCTGATCTTCTTCCCCTAAAACCGCCTCTTGAATCTAAAGCTTGTTCTTGGGTGTTGCTTGTCTCTCCTTGACTCCCATGTGGCTGTCCTGAATCAAAAAATTACCATCTTCCTTTAAAATTCCTTCATCTACCCCTGCTTCATTTTTCTTGTCTTCTCCTCAACTTATCTTTAGCCTTTATGGCCAATTGATAACACTCTTCCACTATTGTTGGGTTTGTGAGGCTTAGTTCATCCTGAAGATTGTATTTCAACCCATTGATATATCTTGCCATGTTTTCCACATCATCTTCTACATGGTCTTCCCCTATACTAAATTTGTAGAAATCCTTTGTATAGGCCTTCACATCCATATCTTTTTGCTTAAGGTTTTGAAGCTTTCTAAATAACTGAATGACATAGTCACCAAGTAGGAATTTACCTTTGAGTTTAGCAACCTCCTATCCCAAGAGGTGATTTTATATTTTCCCTTTTTCCTCCTCTCATCTTGTACATATTACCACCAAAGTAAGGCATGGCTCTTCAATTTTTTCTTGGCCAACTTCACTCTTTGATTGTCTGGTACATCTTCATATTCAAAGTAGTTGTCAAGTGAGCATATCCAATCTAGGAGTTCTTCACTATCCAATTTTCCTCCATACACTGGTAAATCCATCTTTATCTTGGGACCTTCTCCCTTGACTACTTTCAATAGCTTTTCCATTCTCAAGTCATCAAGATCCATCTCTTCCTTGGACCCTTCTTGGGAGTTTCAACTGCAACAAGTCTAGCTACAATGGCTTCTGCCAAATCCTTCACTTGTCTCAAATTTCTTGCATGTTTCTCCTTCAATTCATTCACCTCTCTTGTGACTGGATTCCCTTTTGGAGGCATTCTTGCTTCTCTTCACTCCAACTTTCCCTCTTTAGACCAACCTATGCTCTGATACCAATTTGATGTAGATCAAGGAAGTACAATGATCCAAAAAACTCATACAACCACTCTTGAGAACCCTTATTCATCAATCAATGGGCTTTCCTTCACAAACCACCATTGTTCCTATTGGAAAAACAAGGACAAAAAATTGAAAGGGGGATGAATCAATTATCACAAATATATCTAAAATTTTTAAACTTAACTTAATCTCAGATCTGATGAATGAATAGTAAACCATGAACAATCAACACATCAAAAGCACAGAGAACACCAATATTTTTTACGTGGAAACCCTGTTAGGGGAAAAAACATGGTGGATGTTAGTCCACAATATTATACCCTGTTAAAAGTATAAGAAAAATAATGGGAATTTACATGCATTCAGACACACTACCTAGAGCTCACTGCTCAAATAAAAGAGGGATCACTACCCATCAATACACAACAATATGGATTAGATCCATAAGGTATGAACTGAGAGAATAGCTTCTACACAAGCCTGATTACAGTTCTAGTTAAGCACATAAAACCTTCTTCACACTTTGCTCAGACTTTTTCTCACTCTTCTCTACAATCAAATGATTAGAACACTATTCACACATCTACACTTTCTCTGACATACATTCACTCTTATGCACACACTAACTTTTCTCAAACAATTTCTCTTATATATCCACAACATGAAATTACATCAACAACCTTGTCGGCCTTAAAATATAAAACATATTTTCAATGTCGACCCAAATTTACAAATAAGTTTTCAATGTGGATCAACATCGTTGGCTAATATCATGATGTGACCCAAAAAAATATCCTCGAGCGCACCAAACATTCAAATTTAAATCTTCAAGGATCTGCAACACGTTACAACCATCATGTCTGCCAAGAACATGAAAAACATGAACATACCGAGAAATTTTTTTGACCATGAACACACCGATCAATGCAGACATACAACAAGAATAGAGAATGATCTAGAGGCATCCACAAACAACAAGAATTATAGAGAATCATCTACAACAATAGAAATTAGTAGAAACACATAAACTTCAATTAGGAACACTGATAGAATCCACAAAAATACTATCAGAACACAATTGATCATAGCATGATCAAATCTTCATGTGGACCTCTAAAACTTTCGATAGATGAACTAGATACTCTCAACAATAAACCATTTAGTCCACAACAACTGATCTTCAATGTATAGAGCAAGAAACCTTCATGACCTTCACTATTCCACTAGAAACTTGCAACTCTTCCTTTAAAAATTTCTCAATATCCTCGACATATACAACCTTCAATACAATAATGCTAATAGTGTTGACATCAATGAAACCACATATCAACAACACAACCACAACATCCAACAGTTCCTAGTAACCTTTCAAAAAGGCCTTTTTGTAGACAAATTTTGGGAAATACATGATATTTAGAAAGTAAAACCCATTTGAAATACCCTTTCAACCATTATTACACATATCCAAAAATGAGATAGGGTTTCTTTGTACGGAATGGCACAAATTTTGATTGTCCCCTTTTCGATTAGGCATAATTGAGCAACTAGGTTTGGCACCATCTAATTTTGGGCTTCAACAAACCTCCAATTTTTTTCATACACCTTCAACATCTCTCATAAGGTCTCAACAACCTATTCTCTGCCCCCCCCCAAACAACCTACAATGTCTTTTCTAACATAACCCCTACGCCACTAGGGTTTGTCTACCAACAAGGCTCAAATGCACCAAACTGTCATTAAATACTCCTCCACATGTGCATACCCAAGCCTCAGGCTTTGCAAGGAGGTTGAAGATGTCAATAATTTTTTTTTTACAAAGTTTCAAGGGTTGACCATGGTGGAAACTCCAGATATGGTAATTTCATTGTTTATTACAACCCTAGGTAGGGTTTCTAACTAGTTTAAAAAAAAATCCAATATCTCCCTTAATACCTAATGAAAATGAACCAAATCAAAAAAAAATTAAAGATAATATTTTCCCCTATCATGTACAATCAGTCTCATATCTTTACAAGGCACAGAGAATCTATACAATGTGACATAAATAAGAGAAATACAGAAAACACAAAAAAATTAACGTGCAAAAAGAGTTTTCCATTCACCAATATTCATCCCCCAACCTTTTTTTTGATGATACAAGTCAAATATAATCACCTCCAACCATATTTTTGGTTAAGGAGTTAACAAAACATCATTATGGCCTCTTGTTACAAAAGTTGCAAAAAGTTGATTTGACAACATTTGGACAACATCAACAATTTTGACATTTTTGCATTGCCTAATACCTAAGGACTCAAACATGACTCCAACTAACATAAAATGGTCTATAAATATCTTATTACATGAAATCAACCTGCACAAGACAAAAATCCAAAAATTCAACCTATGACACAAGGCGCATCTAAAACCAAGGGTGCCCCTACACCACTTTTTGACTCAAAACAACTCCTATGGTAGTGCCACTAGCATCACAATCTACCTAAAATACCTTATTGAAATTTAAAAGTGCCAAAATAGGTTGCTCTATAACTTTCTTCTTCAATATATCAAAACTTTTGGTTGCTCTTGTAGTCCACTTAAACTCTTTTGTATCCCCTCTTATTGCTTCAGTTAGAGGTGCACAAATACTACTAAAATTCTTAATAATTTTTTTGTAAAAACTTGCTATACCATGAAATGATCTTACCTCTATAGCATTTCTTGGGTTAGGCCATTTAGTGATAGCTCTCACCTTCTCTAGATCCATTTTAAGATCCTCTATTGAGACAACAAATCCTAGATGCACCAACTCTCTCTTCACAAAATTACATTTCTCCAAATTAATCAACAAATTCTCCTCCCTTAGCTTCTCAAAAACTCTTTGGATATGCATCAAGTGCTCCTCCAATGTCTTACTAAAAATAAAAGTATCATCCAAATAAACAATAGCAAATTTTCCTAAAAATTCTTTCAATACCTCATTCATAAGTTGCATAAATGTGCTTGATGCATTGGTTAGCCCAAAAGTCATGACTAACAACTCATACAAGCCTTCCTTGGTTTTAAAGGTTTTCTTCCATTCATCTCCTTCTCTAATCTAGATCTGGTTGTATTCTCTCTTTAAATCTATCTTCGTGAAGTACTCAACTCCACTCAAACAATCCATAATGTCATCCATTCTTGGCAAGGGAAATCTATACTTGATGTTGATCTTGTTGATGGTTCTAGAATCTATACACATCCACTACTCCCCATCCTTCTTTGGCATTAGTATTGTGAGTACTAAACATGGACTCAAACTCTCTCTGATCAATCTCTTCCACAAAAACTCTTGCACTTGTTTGTTCAACTCTTCACTTTATGTTGGAGTCATACGATGAGCTGCCTTATTCGAAAAAATAGCTCCAAGAATCAAGTCCATCTGATGACTAATATTTCCTACTGGAGGAAAACCTTTAGGTATGTTATCAAAAATAATAGCTTGAAATTCATTCAACAAATTTGAAACCTCTATAGGTGCCTCAGTAGTATCTTCTTTTTTAATTCTTGGGACCAATGCAAAAAACATATGCTCATGCCTCATACCTTTTGGGAATTTTCTTCCATCAACCAAACCAATTCTTGCACTACTGCATACCTTTTCTTTTGCCTCTTTCAAAGGCTTCAACTTATGATGACCCCATCCTTTTTTAAAGAATAGATGTTAGCATGTCCATCATGTACTACTGCTCACTGATCAAACTGGCATGGTTTTCCTAACAACATATGAAAAACATCCATAGGCATAATATCACATAATACCTCATCATGGTAATTTCAAATCTTGAACTTTACTAGACATTGTGCATTTACCAAGGCTTTATGGTCCTTCTACAACCAAGCAATCTAGTATGGGTTTGGATGCCTTCTTCTCTCCAACCGCAACTTACTAACCATTTCTTCTTAAACAAGGTTATCAATACTACCTCCATCAATAATAACATTGCAAACTTTACCTTCATAGTTACATTTAGTGTGAAACAAATTATTCCTTTGAGTTGGTTCCTTATCCTCATTTAGCAAGGCTCTTCTAGAACAAGAACCTTTCCTCTTTCTGCATCCTTAGAATGTGAAGACTCAACATCTTCATCTACATGTGCAACTCGTTCTTTACCCTTAGGTATTCTATTTTTCTTTCCTTGATGTTGAATACACTCATAGGCTTTATGTCCTTATTCTCTGCACTAGAAACAGGTTCCACGAATTCCTCCTCTTCCTAGTCCTCATCTAGATCTTCATCTTCCTCTTTGGTCTCCATTATTCTGATACGAGGATGGTAGGTTTTATCTCCTTTCTATTTCTGGTTGCTACTGGAGCATTCACCCTTCTTTTGATCTTCATTTTGACTCCATATGACCATCCACCAGTCTTTCCTCCACAACCTCCACCTCATTTTTTCTCAAACCTCTTGTTCAGTTGTTCTTCAAACTTTAAAGAAAACTGATAAGTGTCCTCAATGGTGGTCATTCTTACTAGTGCCAATTCTTCTTGTAAGCTTGGCTTCAACCTGTTAATATAATGAGCAACTTTCTCTTTATTTGCCTTAGAATTTCCTACCCAATTTAGGACCTTGTGAAATTCCTTTGTGTATTCTTTCACCATCCTTGTTCCTTGCCTCAAACTATGCATCTTCTTGAGTAGCTCCAATTCATAATCGAATAGAATAAATTGTTTCTTCAATTTTGACATGATTTTGTCCCATTTGTAAATTTTATATTTCCCTTTCCCTCCTCTTTCTAACTGGACCTCTTTCCACCATATACTAGCGTGACCTTTCAATTTTTTCTTTGCAAACCTCACTCTGTGAGGATCTTCAATCTCCCCAAACTTGAAAAATTCCTCCATGTCATTGATCCAATCGATCAATTCTTCAAGATTCTAAATTCCACTGAAATTTGAAACCTCCATTTTAGGTCTCTTCCCAATGATTGAGATCGCTCACAACAATCATTTTTCTCTAGGATCCATTAGATCTTGCTCTTCCTCTTCCATTTCTTCTTTTGTTTCATCTTCACTGCCATCTCTGTCTCTTTGCACATCTCTTCTTCAAACCTCTTGTTGTAAGGTTTCTAATTACCTTCTAAGGGCTTTGATTTCATCTCTAGGTGGATCTCTTCCTCCACAACCTCAACCTCTACATCTACCATGTTGGGAAAGTCTTGGAGGAATTTTGAACTCAACCCACACTCATAGGTCCTTCAATTTCCTCACATTCAGTACTCTATTATAGGCTCGGGAACTCCTACTTTGATACCACTTGATGAGGGCCAAGCCACCCAAAGCCACACAAATCACAACAATAGATACCAACACAAAATATTTGAGACAAAAAAATAACCCATTTTCAATTATTTTTAGATAATGAAATTACAGATTCAAAACTTACATGCTACATCCTCATGGGCTTGATTCATTACAACAAAATCAACTCTGAAAAGAAAATATATTATTTTAAGCCACAATCTACACTATTGGAGCCACCTTATACAACCCCCACTTAACCCTTTGTATTTTACCCAATAACCACGCTATAATGTTCTATAAATTTCAACTCTCCCTTTTGTTTTGGTGCCAAAAGTCCTGTCGTTTGACTTCTAGCCTAAGAAGAATTTTTTAATGAAATTCACTTTTTAGAGGGGCAACTTTGCAGGGCTGTAACTTTTGATCCAGGTGTTTGATTTTCTATTATTGCATATTGTTGGAAAGCACTTGAAAATATCTACAATGCTTGAACCCATCATAGGTCAATTCGTCAACTTTTCAAGTTGTTTCGGGGCCTCTGAAGTCTTCATATTTGAAATTGAAGCTACATTGGAGAAATTTCTCGGGACATAAACTTTAATATCTTCCAAACCATGTAGGGTATTGATGTGATTCTTTCGCAACCATAATTTTTTTTCATTTCTGCTCCTTGGGGTAAATTTTCATGTCCATACAAGCCTCTTTAGGCCAACTTACTAAAAATAGTAAGTGCTCGTTTTTCGCTATTTTTGACCCCTGATTGTCTTACACCCCTTAAGTGCCATCATGGGACTTAAAACAACTAAAGAAAATAAGAAAACATTTTTTGGGCGATGCAAGATTTCCCTACACCGCTAGATGCTCCTACATCACATTTCTAATCACCTAAAATTTATCTCTTCAAAACATTTAACATGTTTATAAATTACGAAACTTTATATCCTCTTTAAATAATAAATATATATAATGAAAACAACCCACCAAGTATTTAGCATGCCTAAATATAAGGGACTTTATATGCCTCTAATTAATTAAATATACAAATGATAATATTAAGTATTATATGCTTAAAGAAAGATATTATGAGAATTAAAAAGGATAATGCTTAAATGTTAATATTAAGTATTATTATATATTTTTAAAGATTTATATGACAATTAGAAAGATAGTGATTAGATGATATTATAGCATTATATTTTTTAAAGAATAGTACAAAAGTGGTTGCTTTTAACCCGCTCTAACGTTTTTACCCACTCTCACCATTAAAAGACAACTTAAAAGAATGATGATGTAAAGAAGATTTATTAAATGTCAATATAAAGGAAAATGGTAAAGTAAGAATTCAAAATACAATTATTGTTAACCATAGATTAACATTTTATATAGTTAAGTTGAAAGGTAATTTGAGAGATCTACCTTGATGGGCATCATTAATTCTTTCCAATTTTTTTTTAAGGAAAATTTAAAACGATAATCTTAATATTCTATTAGTATATATTATTGATAGACACATGTGTGGAGTTCAAGTAATATAGTCAACAGATAATATTTAATAATTATGGAATCGTTAAGCCCTCAACATAGCAATAGGTATATATATATATATATATTTGTGAATTTTGCATCCCCCCCCAAAAAAAGAGACCTACATGACAAGCTAGTGATGAAGGCTGAGAGGAATGACAACCAAGAGTGGTTGGTAAAAGGAAACTAGCTAATCATGGGCACAATCTAATGGTGGTAAGGATGGAGGATTTTGGTGTTAGAAAATGGATGATGCAGATTCACTTATATGTATTATAAGGGTACAGACACATGCCTAGCCATCGATGCTTGCATAAATAAGATTGCCCTAAAATTCTCTCTTCATTTGACTATGATCCCAACAAATCAACCCTAACTTTTTTTTTGCATTGGAGCAATTTACTTCCTTCTGGATACTAGATGTGATGTTGGGAAGTAGGGAGATGGTTGTTGTTTAGTTTTTCCCCCTTATCTTTTTGTTTCTTTCCTACTCTACAAGATACTTGCAAGTGACCCTCCTCGTGTTGCTTGTCGTGCAGGGAGAGGCTTGCCAATATGTTAAAACCTGAATGTGCTCATTAAAAGGGTCTCAACTATGAATTCCAATGGGCTTCATTTATTCTGATAACGCATTCACAAGTTGTCACTCATTGAGTAATGAGATTGGAGAAGGGGGTCACTCTTAGCAAGGATTTTGGGAGTCAGGAAGATGGGAGGTTGCACCTTCATTCTACTACTTATTTCATGTTGTTTAAATATTATTATTATTTTGTTTCCAAACTGGCACAACAAGGTTTTTGTTTCCTAGAAACTACTTAGTATATTCTCTATTCTTCTTATGTTACATTTACCCATTTATACTTGTATACATTCTTATACTCACCATGATACTTCTACACATGTTTCTAGGTTCGGTTTTCTAAGCTCAAACATGACTGAGAGTGACTATTGTCTTATAACCCACATTGGTTTTTTTATGGAGCCCATAGAAGGAATGGTTTAGCAACAAGCACTACCCAATACCCTCAGCAAGTAGTTCTTCTATTTTCTATATCAATGAAGATCTTCAGTAGCTTAGAGTGATCTAGTAAGATGAAAGTTTTCATACAAAACCAAATAAGGCAGGGTCATAATTTGTACATTTTGTTTATTTAACTTCTTATAATGATGTTATGGAACAAAAGCCATTTCTTTTCTTTCTTTTGTTCTTTAATATGCTTTATTTTTTTTCCCACAAGGAAAAGAATAAAAGGGTTGTATTGCAAGAGGGGTTTGTAAGGATTCATGCTCTTACTTGTTGTCTTTCTCCTAAATGTGGGTTTCATGCTTACCATAAATTCATTTTGTTTCTTCCCAGGATTGCATAAAAAAGGAATTTATTATCTATTCTAATCAACATTTATTTACATTAAAGAAAAATTATAATAGATAATTCCATACTCGTTACAACACATATTTATTAGATACATTCCTATTCAAATTTAGAAAAAGAATATCTCAAATATAATGTCTTCACTTGTGCACCATAAGACCATAAAATTAACTCCTCATCTACTAAAGAAAATCTATCTACAATAAGGTAAGAATATTGTTCAGAGAAAAGTGATTTTCAATTACAAAGAGATAACTAGCAATTAGCATGATATAACCAGTAGAATTTAGAGAGATACAATCCAAGAATCTTATCTACTACATTCCTATGAGTTCTAACACAAAATACTCTTGATTTTTTTTTGTTGTAAATAAAAAGGATAGAATATAACTCCAACATTCAACAGTTATCAATAACAAAGAGCTACTTATCAACCAACTATTGTTATTTCATCTTATACTTTGTTTTTTTTCTTTCCACTTGTTTTTCAATATACAATCACATTTTTTTTAATATCAAGATTTAATAAAAAAATTAAAAAAAGATCCCTTGCAGCAACCTTGGGAAGAAAGAGAGTCCTAATACTCATCTTGCACACATTTCTATAGCACAAAATTGACTCCTTGGGTCCCCACAACTCAGCCTTGAACAATACAAGAGGGATGCACCCTTATGACTTGAACAAACACAACTTTCTACTTCTTTTTATTGCACTCAAACTCAACAATTTATAGTTGGTGACCAGTGGAATGCTCTCCACCTAGCCTTAAGGCTGCAAATATCCCTCCCCCAAGCTAGGGGAAAAACTAGGGAGACCAAAAGACAAAACTTCACATTTACAAGGCTTGACAAGCACAATACAACAACATAACACCAACCAACAAACACACACACACAACACAAAAAATCCTTTACTCAAGGTTACCACACAGGTGTACAACTCCACATTACAAATTCAACACAGAGTTCATCTTCAAGGATCCAGAATGGGGGGAGTGGGAAGTTAATTTTTTTTTTATCAAATACAACCACTGACTCCATTAATTCATACCACCTCCTACCAACATATCTTCACTTCCAACCTTCATTCCCCCTCCACCTCCATGCCACCCAAAGCCATTATTACCACCAAATCACCCAGCCAAAACACACAATCTCCAAGGGTACTCTTACCTAATTAACAACTCCCCACATTGGACCTATCTCCCACTCTATCTTCCACACTAAAACCCCCTCACAACAATAACCTAAAACATGTGAATTCAATCATAGGACAACACTTCTAACCAACAACCTATAACATCACACAAGACTGCACAATTTTTAGGACAACACTTCTAACCAACCTAGAAGTCCTTTAGAATGGAAGTGGAAAACAAATTAGTAGCTCAAAGTGACAACTTCCTCCCTTTTAAAGCTCTTCCCTCTTTCTTATGTATACAACCGAAGGAAATAAAACTCTATCTTTCAGGTCTGATTAGAGCTGAAAAGGAAAACTGGTTTTTCCTACCCAAACATTTACTTAAAGAACAATTTTCCCATGACTAATGGTGGAGGTGACATGTGTTTAAACAATTCTTCCCCCTTTTGATGAGTAAGCTCATACATCATGCATTATCTTAGAAACTTTTCACTAAAAGAAAATGCTTCCAAAAAGGGGTCTTAAGGTCTCCAAATTATTTTTTAAACATATAAAGTCATTCCCATGATCCAACCCAATGACCTAGAGTCCTGAAAATTCCATAAACATGACTTAAACACATCAAAATTTTCTCTAAAACTTAGATACAAACTGTCACCACTACCATTGCACTGTCCAAGAAACTGGGCAATAAAATAATAACATTTTCTAGCACAACTCTTAGTAACACATCACAACCTGACACAACATAAGTCCCCCTGGTGTTTTCCCCAAGTCCACCAGTCACTAACCTGCACACTCATTGCAAACGTTAATCCATCATCATAATAAAATAACACATATAATTTACAACATGAAACAACAGATGAAATTTACAACATGATTATCTATGTAGGCATATGTCATTCACCTCATGGAACAATTAACATAATATTAATATAATCAATTCTAACAGGTAAATCACAATTGTACTTCATTCGTTATACAAAATTCATCTCAATCACATTTATGTATGCTCTTAGGATAATAATAATAGAATCATCTGATTAATTGAATTAATAGCATTGGCACCATAAATCTTATATCACTAAAGATCATCATATATGTAACAGTGTACTGCATTTTAAGGTAACATCAATATAATAGATCTATAATCGATGGTAAAAAGATATCCATAATCAAGCCTAAAATAACAACAGTATGATGTGGCTAGGATATATCAAAATATCAATAATCATGACTATGATAACATCAGTATGACAGAGCTATGATACAAAAATATCAATAATCAAGACTAAAATAACATCAGTATGACAGAGCTAAGATATATCAAAATATCAATAATCAAGTCTATAAAAATCGTACTAAATGACGTAGATCATATAATATTTGGTAAAGAAAAGGTGGATATCACATCCTCCCCCCTAGGGTTGGACTTCCTCTTGGACGTCCCCGAAGAGGTGAGGTTATAAAATCATCATCCATGATGCATGCTCCTAGGTAGCAGCAACCTCATCATATTTGTTCAACTACACCCTGACTTGGTCTAGCTCTCACCCTCGAAGGGCCAACGTTTGATGACCCACTATGCAAATTTGAATGGGCTCCAACACCAATTAGTCATCTAATTCCACCTATAGGGCATTCCAATCCAAAACATGAGATAGGTCATGCACATAACGCCACAAAATAGAAACATGAAAAACATTGTGGATACATGCAGGCTAAGTGGCAAGGCTAGATGATAATTGACCAAACCTATCCTCTCTATAATCTCAAATGGACCCACAAACTAAGGTGCTATCTTAGAGCCCTTTCCATAATAGATTAGACTCTTATGTGGCTAAACTCTCATGAATACTTGGTCACCTACTACAAATCTCCAATCCAACCTCTTAGCATCTGTGTACATCTTTTGTTAGTCCCGAGCCTCTTGTAACTGCTACTAGATCAGAACTACCTAATGCTCCATATCTTGTAGTAACTCAAGACCAATAGCCACCTTGTCCTCAATCCTTTCCCAAATCAGAGGTGTCCTGCAAGGTTTTCCATACAATGCCTGATAAGGTGTCATACCTAAAGAATTGTGATGACTATTGTTGTAGGAAAACTCAACTAGGTGAAGGCACTCCTCCCATCTAGACTAATGATCCATCATGTACATATGTAGAAAATAATCCAACACCTGATTAACCCTCTCTGTATGTCTATCTATCTCTAGGTGCTAAGCGATATTGAAATTTAGCTGGGTGCCCAAGGCTTGTTATAATGCTCGCCAGAAGGTTGATGTAAAAATAGGATCCTTGTCTAATATAATCTTGCAAGGAACCCCATGCAACTTGACTATATCATCCAAGAACACCATCACTACTATTGGCATTATAAAAGTAGTCTGAACTAGAGAAAAGTGATCTACCTTAGTCAACTTTTCAACTGTCACCATAATGGAATCATGGTGGAAAGAAGACAAGGGTAGACGGACAATAAAATCCATAGAGATGGTATCCCATTTCCACTCTAGGATCTCATGGGGATAAAGAAATCCTTTCGAGTGTTGGTGCTCAACCTTAAGTCTATGACACTCAAGGAACTGAGCCACAAAATCTACAATATCTCTACACATCCCTACCCAATGAAACAACTGGAAAAGATTTGCATGCATCTTCTTCACCCCTAGGTGTGTTGCATAAGGAGCCCTATGTTCCTCTCTCAAAATCAATATTCGTAGATCCCCAACTTTTGGAACATAAATACACCCTCTATGACACAATAACCCATCTGAATCCAATGTGTAGCCTGAATATTTTCCCTTAAGGGCTTGTTGAGATTGTATCTCCCTCTGAACCACACAATACTAATCATCCTCTGATAAAAACTATAAAATGTGAGTCCTCAAGTCTGTACCCATTGTCATAGCCATCATCTTGTTTCGTTGTCTAGACAATGTGTCTGCCACTATATTCTCCTTCCCCTTGATGTAATGTACATCAAATTCATACTCACACAAGAACTCCATCTAATGTCTCTACCAAGCATTTAAGTTCAGTTGTGTGAAGATGTACTACAAATTGCTATGATTAGAATGAAGCTCAAAATGGTAGCCAAGAAGAAAATTTATCCATCTTGTGAGTGTATGTACTACTAATGCTAGCTCTAAATCATGCATGGGGTAATTTATCTCATGGTTCTTAAGTTTTCATGACTCGTACATGATCACTCGACCCTCCTACATGACTAATGCTCCAATACCATCCAATGAGGCATCTGTGAAAACCAAAAACTCTAACATCGGATTAGGTATTGCATGAATGGGAGCACTCATGAGATTCTCCTTGAGGGTCTAAAAGGCCCTCTTACACTACTCTTTCCACTCAAATCTCTTCCCTTTTCGATGAAGGGAAGTAATGGGGTGTGCTATCCTAGAGAAACCCTCCACAAAATGTTAGTAGTAGCCTGCTAGTCCCATAAAAATCCTGACCTCTATGACACTTGTGGGTGTTGGCCAATCCATGATGGAACTAATCTTTGATGGATCTACTGAGATACCATCACCTAAAATGATATGCCCCAAATATTGAACCTCTGACTAGAAGAATGAACACTTAGATAGATTGGCATAAATTCGATGTCGTCTCAAGCACTGTAAAACCTATCTCAACTGCTCCTCATGCTCCTTTATTGTCTAAGACTAGATCAGAATGTCATCCAAGAATATCAACACAAATTTTTTGAAAAAGGTGTGGAATACCCATTCATTAAACTCATGAACACTGCGAGGGAATTTGTTAAACCAAATGGTACCACTTTAAACTCATAATGTCTATAACTTGTCCTGAACATTGTTTTGTGGATATCTTCCTCTACTTTTCATAGCTGGTGGTATCCAGATTTAAAATCAATTTTGGAGAACACCTTGTCTCCCCTCATCTGATCAAACAAGTCATCAATCCTGGGCAATGGGTAGTGATTCTTAATCGTCAATTTTTTTAGCTATCTGTAGACAATACATAGACAAAGGGACCCATCATTCTTCTTCATGAAGATGGCAGGAACACCCCATGGTGAGATGCTAGGCCATATTTTCCCCTTCTCTAAAAGATCCTCTAATTACATCTTGAGCTCATTGAGCTCCTAAGCAGCCATCTTGTACGGTGCCCTAAAGACTAGCTAAGCTCTGGAAACAAATCAAAGTGGAAATCCACCTCTCTACAGGGAGGCATCCCTTGTAACTCTAATGAAAAAACATCTGAAAAATCTGAGTAATGGATGGTCATCCAATGACACCCCTGTCATATCCTTAGACTTATCACTAATGGTGATGGTAAACATCTCACACCCTCTCCTCAAGCACCGTTTCAGCTGCATAGTTGATATCATGTGAAGTGAAATGGGTCTAAGAATCCCTAATAATATTATTGATATACCCTGCTCATCTATACACTCAACTATATTGCAATGGAAATCAATATTAGCTTGGTGTGCACCAACCCAATCCATACCCAACACTATGTTATAGGATCCCAAAGTAGTAATTTGAAGATCCACCATGGTGGTAACAGACCCAATAACCAACTAAAAATCATGAACTACTAAATCAACTGAAACCTTGGCCCTTGGAGCCAACTACACCTCCCACCTATCATCTTACCTAGATGCCACTAGCCTATAGCGATCCACTATAGCAAGGGAAATAAAAGAATCTGATGCTCTTGAATCAAATAATATACTAATCGATACACCATCAATCATACCTATTTCCTCAATAATGGTGGCTTGATGCTCGGCCTGGCGATTCTTGACTATTGCAAACATCTTGTGGGATTTACTCACATCTCCAACTATCAACCCTGAGGCTACAGGACAGGGTCCTCCTGTTGCGAAACCCTATGGGCACTCTATGGCTAGGAGCCCCACTTCGCCACATACATAATAAGGTCCCCTCAAATGACCCTATGCTATTTGGATCCTACCAACCTATGAGGATCTAGACCTCCCAAAACTATTGTGCCCTCCTCTAAATGATTGTTGGCATTGAGGAGGAGCTACCTTCTGACACTAAGGTCTCTAGTCTCTATGTGGGTTTTGTATGTTCCAAGACTTGGAAAAATTACCTTGTTGAAGTCTAGCTCTTTTTCCCTATCATTTTTTTATGTTGTGACCTAGGAGTCCCAAATGTAGGTCTATACACCCCTTCGTTGGAAGGGGTGTTCTACAGGAATTGTGCTCCTACTAGCCCTAGTTGCGATTTCAAATCCACTCACAAGACTCTCGTGCCCTATTGTATACCTCCTCTACTATTAATGCCTTCTCCATGGTGACCCTAAGGTCTATGGGATTGGCCATCCGCATAGGTCCTAAAATGTTGGGGTTCAACCCACTAATGAACTAATTGACGAGAAACTTCTCATCTTGGATATAGTCCACGTACTACATAAGATCAAGGAACTGACTCTCATATTGTGCCAAAATGAGACCCCTCTATTGCAGGTCATGGAACTCATCAATATGCCTCTTGTGGAAATACTCTAAGATATAATGTGCTCTAAAATGCTCCAAGAAGGTGTCCCAAGTAATCATTTCCATGGCTAGGTGGTGCTTTTTCTCCTCTTAGTGCCACCAAGTAGAAATGGTTTGCCTCAATAAATGAATAGCCACCCTAGCCTTAAGGTTGCTCCCATATGGTTGCAACCAAAAGTATCTATCAGGGATAAGTATCCACGACTCTACCTCCACCCCCTAGTGGATCCTATGAAATCTAGTAGCTTGAGGCAAAGTATATCATGGAGCTAATTTGTTGAACTCTGTAAGACCCTCGGTGCCTCAAGTGGTGGTGGAATAAGCACAAAATCCTCCTCTGATTCTCCTCCTCATGCCCCATGATGTCATGGGGGACTCCTGCTATGCTTGTGGGACCCTACATTATGCTCCTCACCCTCGAGATCCATTATGTGTCGGGCCTCAACCTTTGGCTACTCTATGTGGGGTTCCTCTGTTGTTGGTAGCCTCCACTCAATGACTCCAATCAAATTCTGAAGTGTTTGAAGAATTTGTGGTCCTAACTCCAACTACTCTCGATGGTGGGCATCCTCTATGTGGTGTGAGTCTAGTGGTACCCCACATCCATGAGCTCCTCTCCTTGCTTGACAAGGAATCCTAAACATACCAAGGTTTTAACTTAATTAGTTTTCTATTCCAGGTTGTCCCAAAGATCCCAATGTTTGAAGACATGTGCTCTTATACCCTATATGTCATGCCCAATTTTTTTTACTATTATGTAAATAACTAACATACATCAAGGAGAGAACATAAGATGAGGCTACTACCTTAAAGAGAGATGGTACTACAAGTCATGGTGTTGCAAGTTCTAGAAAATAACATTATTGTGAGCAAAGATAATTTCGCTATTGACACCAAAATTTACTAGTGACCCTATCACTATTGTTGGATTTCCTCATTGCTACTATTAGTTTATTTATGATATTTCTACATAGTGTATATAATGAGCAACCATCAATACTTTTTTATTCCTAATAGTTTAATCTTTATAATGAAATGTAGATCTATTAACATTAATGTTAAATTTTATAACAATGGTGATATTTTCTCCTAATGTTCTTATATTACTTATGGGATGTGAACCCAATCTTATAAATTTTTAATATTAATTAGTACTTAACTAAATTATTCACAATACCCTATTTACTAAGAAAAGGACCAATTGATATTGAACTCACTCAAACCTAAATGTTTAGTTTCCCCTAAGTCAAATTTCCCTATTTTCTTAAATCGGATACCCACTATAAAGACTAAGTAATTATGAGGTTAACTAACCTATTTTATGTAGCCACTCACAATTACACATGATAAATACAATTTTTTTATATATATCTAAAGTATAATATTTATTATTAATTAAAAATGTGACTTTTTATCCCACAAGAATTAACCCAAATAAACATTAAATATTTTCTTAATTATTCTTTATTTTTCACCCAAACCTCCATTCTTTATTTACCTATTTATACTTCTTGAAACTACTTATTTACTTTGCAATGTTTTTTTTTTTCTTACTTTTACAAATAAAATAAAAATAACTAACTTTATTTACATGTCATTTTCATAATTTTACAAATAAAATAAAAGTAACTAATACTCTTTAAACTATTTATTTACTTTACAATGTTTATTTTTTTTCTTACTTTTACAAATAAAATAAAAATAACTAACTTTATTTACATGTCATTTCTAATCATCCAAAATTTATCTCTTCAGAATATTTAACATGTCTATAAATTTGGGAACTTTATATCCTCTTTAAATAATAAATATATATAATGAAAGCAACCCACCAAGTATTTAGCATGCCTAAATACAAGGGACTTTATATCCCTCTAATTAGTTAAATATAAAAATGATAATATTAAGTATTATATGGTTAAAGAAAGATATTATGAGAATTAAGATAGATAATGTTTGAATGTTTTTTTATTAGGCGTAAACAAGTTTTATTGGGACCTTAAACCCAGTACATAATAGTTTTGAAGGGAACTATCAACCTAACAAAGAAAAGAAAGCTACAAATAAGATAAAACACAAACCATCAATGACCAACAACAACCTCTAAAAGCATGTTGCATCAAACAAACAAGCAAGGGCCTGAAACCCTTTTACAACGTGATTTTAACCAAGACCAAAAACCCTTAGATACACAAAGAACCTACATGCATTTACTAGACATTAACAAACCAGCCGCTCATGGATGACACCTCTAAGCCGAGAAAGATAACCTACTTAATGGTGTAAGACACCATTAAACCCCTATGAAAAAACACCAGCAAATCCAACAACCCCACCTCAATAGGGGAGTTGGAGAGCACAATGAACCACTAGACACAAAGCTATCATTCAAACAAAGAGACCAACTCCAAATCCACCTCAACAAGAGGGAGCTCCCTAAATTGGAGAGAATTTCATGACCATCAAGTCCACTATCGCCTAAAGAATCCAACACCCTCAACCTCCACCTCCATAGGACAAGTTTCCACCTTAACAAGATCAACAACTAAGGAAGCTAGAGTAAATCACCTTCCAACTCCACCTCCATAGGATCTAAGAAGAATATCAGCTCAATAGTAGAACAAGCAACCATACCACCCTTTGGTGAAATCTAGTAAGAGGCCAACACCCGCAAGTAGCAAGCCTCAAAGGAAAACCATTGAGCTTGAGAGGGCTCAGCCTGTTGGGACATAGAGAGAAACTTAGAATACCACCCTTCTTGCAAGAAAAAGGAGAAGCCAGAGAACCCAAATCATCCACAAGAAACTCCAACAACAAAAACTCTTTCAAACCACTCCGCTTCAACACAAAGGAAACATAAACAAACTCCAACTCCATGAATAATTGGGCCTTCAAAAGGTATTTGGAAACAACCTAGCTGAGAAATCATAAACAAGGGGAAAAAAGATAAATGACCTCTAAAAAAACCACACGGAGGGTCAACACAAACCCTGAAAACATCAACCCCTATAAAACCAAAAAAAAGTAGACTAACCCAACAGAGACACAATTGTAAGTAGAGAAAAGCCTTAGAAACAATCCATGAAGGGATCATCCCACTCCATAAGAACAAAAGACACAACTGGGAAAACAAGAAAAAAATTAAAATCATCCCAGGCCACTGAAAGTGCTCAAGCCTAACACCAACAAAGGACCCAAAGTCCAGCCAGAAAATGGAAGCTTCCATAGAAGCCCCAACAATACCAACCCAACAAGAAGAAGGAAGACCCTAGGCAAGAGAGCTCACACAAGCAAGCAAAGGTTGCAAGCCATAGGGGTATCCAAAGAGCAAAGCCAGGAAAAGGAGACTAGAAAATAGAGAGAAGGGCAAGAGTGCAAAACCATGAAGCACGCCATCTGAGTCACCAAGGTCTAAAAGAATGCAAACACCTACCACATACAACCCCATCACAGTCCATCCACAAACCATACCTAGCACCAAGAAAACCATCAAGAAACCTAGAGCCAAAGCAAGCAAAGGATGCAAGCCACATGGGCATCCAAAGAGCAAAGCCAGGCGAAGGAGACCAGAAAATAGAGAGAGGGACAGGAGTGCAAAACCATGAAGAACACCATCCGACCCAATTAGGTTTGAAAGAATAAAAAATCCTACCACAAACAACCCCATCACATTCCACCCACAAGCCACAACCAACACCAAGAAAACCACCTAGAAACTCAAAGCCAAAGCCACGGCAGAAGAAATCCCCAAAAAAGAAGACCCAATAGAGCAAGGCCCAAACAAAAGAAGGCACCACATGAGAAGAAGCTTGCAACAACAAAATCCCTCACCCATGATTGCAACAATAGGAAAAGATGGAAATGGCTCCACCAGAAGGCATACAACTGATGCTTCCAACAAACACTCATCCACACCTCCATCTGCCTCATCATCAACAAAGGCCAGTGGAAAAAGATCAAAACCAGCATAGCCTCCCAACATGGTACCTGTGCCCCAGGAAAATAGAAAAGAAAGCAAAACAACCACCTTGCCTCCCCCAAAAGGGATGATGCCAACATACTAGCAGAACCAAACACCAGACGTAGCCTCCTCAAGTTGCTCAGCCTCTAGAGAACCTCCATCTGGGTTGTCATCGTTTGCACCCTCTCCTTCAACAAATTCAAAACTCTCATTGCCATACCTCGCTCTTGCCATCGATCATGTTGAATTCATGTGTTATGTATTATTATATTTTTTTAAATATTTATATCACGATTAGAAAGACAGTGATTAGATGATATTATAACATTATATTTTTAGAAGAATGGTACAACAATGGTTGCTTTTAATCCACTCTAATGTTTTTACCCACTCCTATTGTTAAAATACAATTTAAAAGAAGGATGATGTAAAAAAGATTTATTAAATGTTAATATAAAGGAAAACGATAAAACAAGAATTCAAAATACAATTTATTGTTAACCATAGATTAACATTTTACATAGTTAAGATGAAAGGTAATTTGAGAGATCTACCTTGATGGTCATCGTTAATTCTTTCCATTTTTTTTTAAGGAGGGTTTAAAACAATAATCTTAATATTTTGTTAGCATATATTATTGACAAACATAGGCATGGAGTTCAAGTAATACAAGCAATAGATAATATTTAATAATTACAGACTCATTAAGCCCTCGACACAACAATAGGTATTTATATATAAATATAAATATATATTTTTGTGAAATTTGCATCCACCTAAAAAAAAAAAAGAGATGTGCATGACAAGCTAGCAATGAAGGCTGAAAGGATGACAACCAAGAGTGGTTGGTAAAAAGAAACTAGCTAACCGTGGGTGCAATTTGGAGGCGGTAAGCATGTAGGATTTTGGTGGTAGAAATTGGATGGTGGATATTTTTTTATACATCTTATAAGGGCACGACCACATGCCTAGCCATCGATTGTTTCCAAAATAATGCTGCCCTAAACTTCTCTCTTCATTTCACTATGATCCCAAAATATCAACCCTAACTTTTCTTTTGCATCAGAGTGGTTTTCTTCCTTTTGGATACCAGAGGCAGTGCTATGAAGGAGGGAGACAACTTCTATTTAGATTTCCCCCCCTTATCCTTATGTTTCTTTCCTACTTTGCAAGATACTTACAAGTGACCCACCCCGTGTTGCTTTTTGCACAGGGAGAGGCTTGTCGATATGTTAAAACCTGAATGTGCTCATTAAAAGGGTCTCAACTACGAATCTCAATGGGTGGGCTTTATTTATTCTAATAACGCATTCACAATTTGTGGCTCACCGAGTAAGGAGAGTGGAGAAGTGGGTTGCTCTCAGCAGGGATTTTGGGAGTCAGGAAGATGGGAGGTTATGCCTCCATTCTACTACTTATTTCATGTTGTTTAAATCTTATTATTATTTTGTTTCCAAACTGGCATAGCAAGGTCAATGTTTCTTAGAAACTACTTAGTAAATTATCTATTCTTCTTGTGTTACAATTACCCATTTATACTTGTATACATTCTTATACTGACCATGTTGCTTCTACACATGTTTTCATGTTTGGTTTTCTAAGCTCAAATGGGACTGAGAGAGGCTATTTTCTTATAACCACGTTGGTTTATTGATGGAGCCTGTAGAAGGAATGGTTTAGCAACAAGTGCTGCCCAATACCCTCAACAAGCAATTCTTCTATTTTCTGTATCAATGAAGATCTTTAGTAGCTTAGAGTGATCTAGTAAGATGGAATTTTGCATACAAAACCAAACAAGGTAGGGTCATAATTTGTACATATATTTTTTATTTAACTTCTTATATTGATGTTATGGAACAAAATCCATTATTTTTTTTCTTTTGTTCTTTACTTTAATATGTTTTCTTTTTCTTCCCACAAGGAAAGGGATAAAAGGATTGTATTGCAAGAGGGGGTTGTAAGGCTTCATGCTCTTCCATGCTTTATTTCTCCTAAATTTTGGTTTCATGCTTACCATAAAGTCATTTTGTTTCTTCCCAGGATTGTAGACAAAAATAGTCTATTATCTATTCTAATCAACATTTATTTATAGCAAAAGAAAATTCTAACAGATAATTTCATACTCGTTATAGAACATCTTTATTAGATACATTCCTATTCAAATTTCGAAAAAGAATATCTCAAATATAGTGTCTTCACTTGTGCACCATAAGACCATAAAATTAATTCCTTATCTATTGGAGAAAATATATCTATAATAAGGTAAGAATATTTCTCATAGAAAAGTGATTTTCAATTACAAAGAGATAACTAGCAATTAGCATGATATAACTAGTAGCACTTAGAGAGATACATTCCAAGAAGCTTATCTACTAAATTCAAATGAGTTCTAACACAACATACTCTTGAATAAATTATTTATTTTGTTGCACATAAACAAGATAGAATATAACTCCCACACTCAATAGTTATCAATAACAGAGAGCTACTTGTCAACCAACTATTGTTATTTCATCTTATACCTTTTTTTTTTCTTTCCACTTACTTTTCAATATACAATCACATTTTTTGAATATCAAGATTTAACAAAAATTAAAAAAAGGATCCCTTGTAGCAACCCTAGGAAGGAAGAGAGTCTTGGTACTCCTCCTGCACCCATTTCTATAGCATAGAATTGACTCCTTGGGTCCCCACAGCTCAACCTTGAATAGTACAAGAGGGATACACCCTTATGACTTGAACACACACAACTTTTTGCTTCTTTTTCTTACACTCAAATTCAACAATTTCCAATTGGTGACCAATGAAATGCTCTCCACCCAGCCTTAGGGATACAAAAACCCTTCCCCCAAGCTAGGGGAAAAACCAAGGAGACTAGGAGAGAAACCTTCACATTTACAAGGCTTGAAAAGCACAATACAACAACATAAGACGAGCCAACAAACAAAGAGACACACAACAACAAAAAATCCTTTACTCAAGGTTACAACACAAGTGTACAACTCCACATTACATATTCAACATAGAGTTTATCTTCAAGGATCCAGAATTGGGGGAGTGGGGACATCTACAAGGAGTGGGAAGCTATTTTTATTTTATTTTATCAAATACAACCACTGACTCAATTTATTCATACCACCTCTGGCCAACATATATCCACTTCCAAAGCCATTATTACCACCAAATCACCTAGCCAAAAACACAATCTCCAAGGGTACTCTTACCCAATTAACAACTCCCCACCTTGGACATATCTCCCACTCTAAAATCCCCTCACAACAATAACCTAAGACATGTGAATTCAATCATAAGACAACACTTCTAACCAACAACCTATAACAACATACAAAACAACACAATTTTTTTTTAATTCCTATTTTAGAACCAAACACAAAGGGGCAAATAAGAAAGTACCAACCTAGAAGTTCTTCAAAATGGAAGTGGAAAACAAATTAGTAGCTCAAAGTGGTAGCTTCCTCCCTTTCAAAGCTCTTCCCTCTTTCTTATGTCTACAACCCAAGGAAAGAAAACTCTATCTTTTAGGTATGATTAGAGCTAAAAAAGAAAACTAGTTTTTCCTACCCAAACATTTACTTAAAGAACAATTTTCCCATGACTAATGGTGGAGGTGGCAAGTGTTTAAACAATTCTTCCCCCTTTTCACGAGTAAGCTCGTTCACCATGCATTATCTTAGAAACTCATCATTAAAAGAAAATGCTTCCAAAAAAGGGTCATAAGCACTCCAAATTAATTTTTAAACATATAAAGTTACTCCTGTGATCCAACCCAATGACCTAGAATCCTAAAAATTGTCACAAACATGACTTAAACACATCAAAATTTTCTCTAAAACTTGGATACAAACTGTCACCACTACCATTGCATTGTCCAAGACATTGGGAAATAAAATAATAATGTTTACTAGCATAAATTTTAGTAACACGTCACAGCCTAACACAACATAAATCCCCCTGGTGTTTTCCTGAAGTCCATCGGTCACTAACCTACACACTCACTGCAAATGTTAATCCATCATCATAATAAAACAACACATGAAATTTATAACATGATTCTCTATGTAGGTTTATGTCATTCACCTCATGGAAAAATTAACATAATATTAACAGAATCAATTCTAACAGGTAAATCACAATTGTCCTTCATTCGTTATCCATAATTCATCTCAATCACATTTATATATGCTCTTAGGATAATAATAATAGAATCATTTGATTAATTAAATTAGCAGCATGGCACCATAAATCTTATATCGCTAAAGATCATCATATATGTAACAATGTATTGAGTTCTAAGGTAACATCAATATGACAAAGCTATAATCCATTGTAACAAAATATACATAATCAAGCCTAAAATAACATTAGTATGATAGAGCTAAGATATATCAAAATATCAGTAATCATGACTATGATAACATCAATATGATAGGGCTATGATACCAAAATATCAATAATCAAGACTAAAATAACATTAGTATGACAAAGCCAAGATATATCAAAATATCAATAATCAAGTCTATACAGATCGTACTAAATGGTGTAGATCATATAATCTCTGGTACATAAAAGGTGGATATCACAACTTTCTCCAGGAAGGTTTCCCATGTTGTAGAAGTTTTAATAGATGAAAGGGGCATGTGCTTGCATTGAATGGGTTCAAGCATGCATTTCCATCATTGCAAAAGTCTTTTGGAGAAGTTTCTTTCTTGCGATAATTTTTGTGCAATATTGTAACTCATATTTTTAGTCTTTTCACTGAAAATAACAATTGCAATACTCTATATTTCTAAGTTGTAACTAGAAAACCTTTCTTTTATTAATAAATTTCATCAATTTTTCCTTCTCAATGGTTGTCTTATTATGTGCAATTGATTATTGATGTGTATTTCTTTGTTTTATTCTTAAATCCTCAAATATCATTCAATTGAAATGACTAAATATACTACTAATTGACATCAATTAATAATTAAATTGACTAAATATACTACCAATTGACAAAAATCAATGAACAATGAATAAATATGACTAGATATATGACCAGTGAAATTAGTGAATAAAAAATGACAAAATATACTACCAAATTTATCAAAATGATGATTAAAATTAATGATTAAATACACTACCAATGCACAAAAATCGGTGAATAAAAATGACTAAATAAGTGACCAGTTAACAACAGTCAATGAATAAATATATCAGTGAATAAAAAAATGGCTAAATAAGTGACTAGATTACAACAATCAATGACTAAATCAACAACTAAATAAGTGACCAATTAAATATATTAGTGAATAAAGTGACTAAATAAGTGACCAACTCACAACAATCAATGACTAAATAAGTGACTAGATCACAACAATAAATGACTAAATCAACGACTAAATATACTACCAAATTGATCAATCAAAACAACCAATAAATGACTAAAAATGGTTTAGTCATCAATCTGGTCGCATTATAAATGACTGGCAATAAAGTACTATTGGTCACGTGACCAAGTCCAATCATTTATAAGCAATTTTTATTAGTTTCTTCAATAGTTTATTGTTGATTATGTACTAGTGGATATTGACCAAGGATTTATTTAACTTGTATATCATAATGATCCATAGGGATATAATGGATAACTTGATCTTGATTTGTATTGGAATTTACATCATCATTCTTTGGGATTTTCTCTTGACATGGATCTAATGGTCTAGGTAAGGGAATGTGATCTTGGAAAATGCTAGGATTTTCTTGAGTGGACTCATGTGTTTGGATAGGAAGCTCTTGAGTTAGCTTGATAGGTGGTGAAGGGTATGATGGTGGAAGAGGATTGAAAGATGTAGGATTTTCTTTATTTTTAGGTAAATCATTTTCTAGTAGCCCTTGGAGATCATTTATAGATGTGTTTTTATTAGATGGTTTGGAATGTAATGGCTTAATGGATGAAGGATTATGAGAGGAGGGGGCTATAATAATAGGGATTTGTAATATGGTTCACTATTGAGGAAGGATTTGAATAGAAGATTGGTTTCCCTCGTCAAGGTTACAATAAGGGTGACTAATGGATGTTGGTTTGGAATTAATGGTATGGGTATCAAAACCTATGGGAAGCCTAGCTCCTTTTCATACAAGTTTTAAAGGTATTTGGTGGGATCTTTGGCCTTGACTACCAGCATTAGATTTAGAAACTTAGGATCCTTGGATGCTTCTTTGATATCTTATTGATAACTTTGTGCTTATTGATATTCATTATAGTCCTCACCATCATTAGTTGTAAGATATATTTTAGTTCGTGGTTGGGTTGGGTTGTTGGAGATTGTTGGTATGAAGGGTTGGAAGATAGATGACTAAGGATTGTGGGTGACTAGAAAGGAGGGTTAGGTGGTATGTACATACTTCTAGCAATGGGATAAGGGAATATGCCCTCCATTATGTATTTCTTTTTAAGTCTAGAGGCTTCTAGCTCAGTCATTTGTTGTGTCAAGGCTTGCACTTGTTGCACTAGAATTTCTTGTTCTATCAATGATTGCATTGGAATTGTATTTTCTTGAGTATTGTAGTTTAAATTTGGCATGGGACCCATGGTTGGGTTTTTGTTTTGATAATTTGGTGTTCAATAGATAGGTGTGTTGTTTTCATTAAGCATGTTCAAATATTGATATTGTGCCATGGGTTGCGTTGAGTTTGGGTTTGATGTGAGTATGATAGTGGATCCTTGGTAAAGAAAATAAATCAAAGACTTTTTTTGTTTATGGGATTTATGATTTTTTTTTGGATTTTGTAAGTTTTTTTATTTTTTGGGACTTTGAAAGTTTTTATTTTTATTTTTTTGGGATTTTGAATTATTTTTAATGATTATGCAAATGAAAAGTGATGGATGGTTGATGATAATGAGGATAAGTGATGGTGATTACAAGTTTAGACTTTGACCTTGAAAGATAATGGTTAACCAAAGTGACCAAAAGGGATATCTTGATCTCCAAAAGATGGAAGTGAGAAAGACAATAGACAAGGGTTGACCTTAAACTAGAATTTTTAGATTTAAAGCCAGCCATTTGTGAAAAGATAAAAATATAAGAGATCAAGACAACCCCAAAGGGTGACTAAGGTTGAAGCACAATCTAAGTAGGGAAAATAAATATTGGATGAATGATGAATGGATACGAATGGTAATAGACCTTACTATTCTCAAGAGAAGCCTAGAATCTCAAAATACAAAGACAAGAGACTAGTCACACCCAAACTAGACTTGTGAGTTTAGGGAAACTATAGACAAGACAATGATAGTTGTATGAGAATTAAGAAACCTCAAAGAGGAAACTGGGGTCTGACAATGATAGCTGGATTAGTGTAGGATTTATGAGTGATCAAGTGGATGATTGAATGAAGTTTGACTAATAAATGCAAGGATATCCAAATTTTAATCTAAGGAATGCAAGACCAACCTAAAGATTCAAAGACAACCAAGGGTTAACCAAAGAAGGAAAAACCAACCAAGGGTTTTGACCCAAGGAGGGAGACCAAAATTTAACCTAAAAATGCATTTAATATTTGAGATGCAAAGGTGGATGTGGAAAGCTAAACTAAGAAAGTTTGATAGGTCTCAAATCACTTAAGTTTAAAAATTGGATTGAAATTATGGGCCCTAACTTGTTTCTATGTAGTGGTTGTCTTCCTAAGAATGAAGTGTTTAAAGGTGTATTTTGTGTGAGGTTTTCAATTTTGAGATAGCATACACTCATAAAACACTTGGAAGACAAAGTGGTTATTGACTCTTTGACTTCTTGGTAAGTGAGTATGTTTGCAACTTTTCTTCCACAAAAATTGCTTGGCCTTGGTTCACAACTGATACAAACAACCACAACCTAGGTAGATTAGTAATAGGGTTTGTTAGTAATAGGGTTTGTCTACTAAAGTGGGCTTACCTCACCCTCGAAAGAGTGATTTAATCCATGAACAAGGAGTGGGTGAAGCTAGAATATTCCAAGATAATGTACCACCTTGACACCTCTCACCTTGAAAGGAGTAAATCCAAACAAGTAACCATGCCACCCCAACCAAGAATTAGATGTGGTATGTAACTTCTTAGTTATCCTAATGCACCAACAATAATAGATAGCCAAAATAGGTCTTAAGCTTCTAAAACAATGGTTTGTAGTAGGGGACTATCATGAAAACCAATGGTATAATGTCAAACATGAGACACTAAAGCCTCTAGTCAACCCCAATTTGTTCTATACACCCACATCTTAATTGAAATGTGTGGTATACAACACTGTATTGTGCTACTAACTTTTTCCTTCACACCTTTGATAGAGCCCATTGAGAAACGTTCTTGAGTTGAACCCTAGGGTGATGAAATCCCTAAGTATGCCTCCTACTAACAATTAAAAAGGATACTAATGTGTATTTCTCATCACCCAATATCGCACAAGTGCACAAGGGGAGAGGATACATACACACTAGCTCAAGTTGACACAAAACGTACAAGTGTACAAGACACGGAAAACAAAGTTCTTTTTAACTCAACTAATCTAAATGTGAGCTAATCTTAAAACAAAGACACAATATTTCAAAATAGATTCTCTGAAAATTGAACCTACAACACACTAATTATTTGTTCACAATAAGCCTTCAAAAACATCCTACAACAATTAGATTAGTAGTTTAAATAATGGCTTTGGCAACACGTTGCAAAACCAATTTTGTTAGAAGTTTAATTTTTTTCCTTTGGCTCTTGAAAAGGTGTTGCACAAAATTATTAGTGAAAACGTTCAAAAACCAGATTCAAATGAGAAAATTAAACAAACCATTAATTTTTTTTTGAAAATTTTATGAAATTTAAAAAAAAAAGTTCGTGTGTTCATATTTGAAGTTTTAAATTAAAGCATCCAATTTAACTTATTATACCTGATTTTTTATTTCTGATCTAAATAAATTATCTGATCCACAAAATGCACATCGAAATAATCTTTCCAATACCTATAAAAACTTGAAAACCTAATGAGTAGTTTGCAAATTATGCTCATTTTACTGCAAGTTAGTATTTTCAAAAATTATGAAAAAATTGAATAAGCATTCTCACCAAATGATTCAATTTTTGTAAATTGATTTTTCTAATCAGCAACTAAAACCATATTTATCATTAATATATTTTTAAAAAATGAAGCAATAAAAAAGTAGCCAAAAAGTGTAGATCCATACAATGTGATTAACAAAGAAAGCGCCTACATATCACATTTTTTTAAGTTTAAAATGCAAATTTTCACCAAAATATGGTGTATAATATATGAAATTTATGGAACAGCCCTTCCGGACACAATGGTGATGTTTTTCTTTCCTAAAATAGCCTCTAAAAATTCTTATTTTCATAGCCTCTTGAAAGTATCCATAACCTACAAGACATAAACACCAAAAACTTCCACACAAGAAGGTTAAGAAAAAAAAAATGTTTTCACATCGGGTTCGCCAAATTGTATGGATCTAAAAATTTGATTGTGAAGCTTAAATATTATAGCAACCACAAAACCATTAGAAGTAATCTTATAAAATCAAATAAAAAAGAATGAAGGACAAATCAGCATAAATGAAATTGAATGCAAACAAACAAAGAAAAGTATACCTTTATACCTTCAATGGTTAATCTCCATTTCTCTTGTCGCCTTCGCTTTTGAAGATTTAAGATATGTTTCTCTCAGTTTTGAAGTGCACAGAGTAAATAGAATCAAGACAATAATAACAATGAAATGTTGAAGATGGTGGTTCAAGAAAATGATTTCAACAAAGATATGAAGATAGTGGTTAGAGAAATGAAGAGCTAAAAGGTTGAATTTATAGGTAAAGTGATGGAAAAATCAACGAACGAGATTGAGTAGAGAATGGATGGCTAAGAAGAAATGAGGTAACTTTATTGGGAAAGTTGCTCGTTCAAAAAATGACAAATGTAAGATTTTCCCATTTTTTAAAATAGAAAAATGGAAGAGTTGCTCATTTTTGAAATAGAAGAATGGAAGGAAAATGTGGAGTGAAAAATGGAAAAATGTTAGAGTTGAGTTGAGAAATTCAAGGAAATTGAAGAGTTAAGAAAGAAAAAGAGGGAAAGATGTAAGAGTTCATTTTTTGAAAATTAAAAATAAATGAAAATCATTTATTTCCAAAACCATGGATAGTTAATAAAATTTAAATAATTTAATTAATCAGTAGATTAGTGAGGTTAAATAAATAAAATTATTTATTTAATCAAAGTCAATGTTAATAATTAAATAATTAAGTAATAATTATTTAATAGGATGGATTAATGAAATGGAAGACATTAGTAAAATTAAATAGTAAAAAATATTTAATTATGTGTGTGTGAAAAGAGAGTGAAATCAAATTAGAGGTTAGACAAAGAACTAGATGATGAATTAATTGTAAAATATCATCATAAGCTCGAGACAATTTTAAGTGTCTATAGAAGGAGTTTGCAATGGTTAGGAAGCCAACATGATTGTTCTCATAGTATACGTGTTTTCTATACCGTTAAAGGTAGAGTTCCAATCCTAATTGTCTTTTTCCATATTTTCAATTACAATTTTAGTTACATAGACTTCATCCCTATCTATTTTATAGGAGAGTGGTAATTTACATTTAATTTCTATTTTGAGTCCTTATTCCAATAAACCTCCCTTGAACATATATAGTTGGATCAATAGTTGAGGAGTAGATATAGCATGAGGATATGTTTTGATAAATATAGTTTTCCATTACACAGTACTTTGTTAATTTCTTATTATGCATTCATGAATAAGAAGTCTATGAAATTTTTTATTAGATTGTGAAGTCTAGTTATATGCAATACAGATGTTTTAGTTTATCATTATGTTTAGTTGATTCAAGGAGTTTACATTTGAGTTTACTCTATGGATATAGTAGAGCAAGGGCCACTCAAGGTAACTATGCTAGGCCTTAATTTCTATTGTTTCATTAGTTTCTTTCATTATTGCACTCATTTCAATTAGATTCCTCATTTCTTCTATATGAATGAGATCTTGTCTTATGATTTATGTTTTATTTTGTCTCAATGCATTGTCCTCTAAGGAGTGATTCAAGTAGTAAGAAGTAAAAGTTAGTGGTGTTAGTTAATTGAAAAGTTCAGATTTAATAGTTAACTAGTTATAGTGTTAAATTGAAAGTACTCGTAGCAATAGTTCTAGATTTAAGCATTTTTCCCTATTTTATAGTTTATGCTTCATTTCCTTTTTCACATGTGTAACCACATATACTAGATGATATAGGTAGTATAGAATCTCTAGATGTACATATAACACCAGCATCATCAAAAGCTTAAGTAGCCTTGGATGATAGTTAAATGGAGTCTTTAAAAGGGTTTAGTGAACTATTTAGCTAGTAACCACCTTTGAATTGTGTGTCTAACAACAAGTTTACTGAGCATAGTTGGGCCTTACATTTTTTGCATCATTGTTGGGGATAGTGCTCCATTCAATATTCTCCTATGTTATTTCAAAATTACTTAGTTTAGTGTTTTGTTTCTAGCATTGGGATAATTAGGTTTTAATTCATCAACACTAGAACATTTTACTAACATTGTGAAGGAGTTGTTGACACAAAAAGTCGCAACTTTTGTATGTGGAGGTAGTGAGATGCTTTGGGAAGATTTCTCTCCTCAACAAACAAAGCTAAAGAGGATATTGTGATTAAAGTGAATAGAGTGAGGGTATTCCTAAATAAATTTCCCTAACACCAACATCCATTGTAGATACAGAGGAGACCTTCCAAACCATGGGTGATGTAGTGGTGAAAGACCCACTAGAGCATGTAACTTTTGAGTTACCCATTTCCAACCAGGAGAGAACAACTGCCTTGAAGAACATATCTCCTTCAAAATTGTTTGTCTTTTATGGTTTGGTTATTAAGGATTCATATACCTTCTTCTTTGAGTTTGATGTGTTGTGTAGAAGCTATGATTATACAATAGATGCACATAGGCTCAACTATTTCTATCAACCTTGAAGGATGTTTCTCTAAGATGGTTTATGAGTGTAGGAAGAGATGTTCCAAATTGGAATACTATAAAGACTAGTTTCTTAGAAAATATCAATATTATTGTAGAGGAATTGATAGGAAGAGGGATGATACTTTTAGAATGACACAAAAAGAAGATGAACCACTCGAGGATTATGTAGAAAGATTTCAATTTTCCCTAAAGAAGTCGCCAAAATAGACTATCAGATGAATCCTTGAAATTAGTCTTCTTAAGGGGGTTAATGATGATTACATGGATTCCATTAACCTCATTGGGTTGGGAAAAATCTTACAATTACCAATTGAATAAATATGCAAGGTATATAGAAACTATTGAGGGTCCTTCACTAAGAGGACTAGGGTAGATGGGATATCACCAATTAACAAATTATCGAGTGGAGTCTCTAGGGTAGGATAAGTAATATGTTGTCAAACATGAAATAAGATATCATCAACCATTTGGCTACACAATTAGACACAAATTCGCATGTGAGGAATAAGCAAGAAGAGTAAGAGGCAGTTGTTACATCCCAAATTGTGAAGTTACTATTTACCATTAATAGATAGGGTAAATGTGAATACAGTCTGGAATTTGGAGATGAATTTTTGATGCTTGTACCTTGTTTTCAATATGATGTTATCTCACTTGATGTTGTTTCATTTTATGTTATCTCAATTGATTTTATTCATGGTGAAATACTACATAAGGAGGTTAATAAATCATGTTGATTTATCATATATACTACTATTGTTGTGAGCATTTGATTGTTGTGAGTTTATGATGGTGGATGTAGGTATGAGGACCATTCCTCCAAGCAAAGGAGAAATATCACTCTGGAGAGGATCTTGGTTGGGTAAATAGTAACAAGAACAATTTGAGCATATACACACACATTCCTTAGATTGAGTAAGCTAAGTCAAATAAGTTGGTCTTGATAAGTCATCCATAGGCTTTAGGAGTTTGGTTTACTTCTTTGTGCTTGTGAGTGATGATTGTTTGTTTATCAGACTTATAGTATAATGATCATTGTGAGGATAATGTGAATGGACATCAGTGAATAGGTTAAGTGGGTGTGTATATACATGTATATAGTATGTACACTAAGGTATATACGAGTATATATGTGTATATATACACACAATACCTATTATTTGTGGATATTAATAATATAATATTATTATGGCCTGATGACTTTACATAAAAATGTATATATATTTATATATTGGGTTGCTAACTGGCTCATGAAATTTTTATATAATTGTTAAATATATTCAGGACTATAATAATATTTATATAATAAAATATATAAAGGAATTATATTTTAATATTATAATTCTCTAAAGTGAAAATAGATTATATTTCACTTAGAGTAATTATATATAGTATAATATTTTAAAAACTCTAAAGTGAAAAATTAAAAGATTTAAATATTTTACTTGGAGTAAATTTTATAAAGTGGACTATGGATAAATAAATTGATCTCTTGACTATTGAGAAAATATTAAATCTCAACAAGGGAGAATCGAGCCTTTTTATTAAAAAAACATAAGGCATAGTGAAATCAAAATATTTGAGGAAAAGCATTTAAAAGAGAACAAAATATTTTTGTAGAAGTTCATTCCCATGAAATTGCGTAGAAGTGAAACTCATGGAATTCTGGAGGAAGAATTCAAAGAGCTGGAAAGGGGGAAACACAACTGAAGGGAATGATGTGTTGCAAGATGTATCTTGACCAATTCATGGAAATGATGATTCATTACCTCTTGAGTGCCAAAACTAGTTTTTTTCTTGTAAGTGGAATTTCTTCCTTTCTAAGTTGAATAAGTTTTGAATTGTTGTCTCAAATAAGGTCGATTCACTCTTATTTTTTATGATTAATTGTTTAGAAACCCGCCAAGTTTCATTTTGAATACTTCTGGGCACTTTGTTGTCAATCCATTTGCCTCCATTAGTAGAATTCATTACATTTCGGGCCTATATATAGACACCTTGCCATTTAGTGTATCATCACTTATGCAATACGAGTTTATCATTTTCATTGAGCTCCATATCCATTTCTTTTTTTTGTTTGTATTTTTTGTTTTGTTGAGTTGAAAATACAGTGAGTTTTACCAACAATTGCCATTAACAATTAATATCCCATTTTAAGCTGAGAGTGAAGTTATTGTGAGCTATAGTTGAGTAAGAAATTACTAGTGGAATTATAATTGAGAGAAGACACTAGAAAGATCATTATAGAGTGAGATTCTATCATAGAGAAGTAGTTTTTAGTGTGAAGTTTCTATTATACTTGAAGCTTGATTGAAGGAAGGACTGGAAGAACAACTCTGGAAGGAGAAGTTTAATATCAGGTATGAATCCTCTTTAGTTTGTAACTTTATTTGAAGTGTTGGTTCCTTTATCTTTTTTTTGTTGTTTTCCATAGTTCTTATAGGATATAACTATTATGATGAACATCTACAAGTAATGCATAATAGGGAATTTGTGTAAAGGAATCATTGAAAAAGGGAATGGGTGAAAAGGGGATATATGTGAAAATAACTTAAGGGAATAGCTTACTTATTTTTCATAAAAGGGAAAGGGAAGGATTTAAATGAATTTTGAATGAATATTGCATGTTGTGTATGATCTTTGTATATGGATAATATGTAGAAGTGTTAATTATCTACTAGGATTGAAATGAAGATAGAACCAAGTATGGTCTTAAGCTTAAGTTAATAGGTTAACTATGACAAGCTAAACACTCCTAGGATAAAGATTTTCCTAATTAGGAGTTAGGTTACATGACACTTGTAGTCTATTTCATTTCTAAGTAGATAGTTTGATGTAGGAAGTCTGGGGTGAATGAATACACATTGAAGGATATAACCTACATGTAGTGTAAGATAGCTTTAAGTCAAATCGACCCTAATTAGTGTTTATGATAGATGATCTCCATTTGAAGTACTGAATGAGAATACTTTGGACAAAGTAGTGAAATGTACGACATCCATTTAGGTGTGAGATAGTTGAGACTGCACTATCAGTTCATTGTGATCCTTGTACTAGTTCAAGATTGTGAAATAGCAAGGTTCTAGTTGTGTAGGACACAACACTATGCTCAATTTCTAATCGCTAAAGGATACCCTACCCATATCTTTGATGGAGGGAGGGGAATCTATTGAATAATGGATGTATGAGGAACCGCATTATAAGTCCATGGTTGGCGAAAAGTGCCTAAGTGATGTTTCTCCTCCTTAGCAAGTGACCGATGTACCAAGATTTGAAAGGAAAAGAATTTTGGACCTTCTTACTACTATTTCTTTTAAAGCTCATTGGAGCTATGTTAGTAAGGTATTTATTCTTGTTTCATGTACTTGTGAAGTTATTATATTGAAATGGAATCTTTATTGTGAATTAATATGGCAACTTGTTCATGTTTTATCAATAAAGAAAAGGAAAAAATCTATTGCAATGTCATGTTAACATGTTTACTTACTTGTAGGATGTAAATTAAGGAAAATTTTACCTTACACAAGGGATAGGTCATTACAGCAGTCCTTACTAAATATTGCCCTAATCATACACAGAGAAAAGCTAATTGCAAGTGCAAAAGAGTGGACCAAGTATTTTTGATGATAGGTGAGGGAAAACAAACTTTCAAGCACTAGAGCAAGAATATGGAGAAGTGTTATATATTTCTCAAAGTAAACCATGGCAGCTAAGACAAGGTATGCCTCGAGATCCTTTGAATAACAATATGTCATTTCTAGTTAACAATCCAAATTTCTCCAATTGGTATCCTCAACCTTGGTTAAATACACAAATCCAATTGCAAACCCCTCAACACAATTGGAATTAGCAAAAACAACACATGTGGCCACAACAAAAATACCAAGGATCCAACCACAAACCCTAATGGCTGCAACAAAAAAACTAGTAGTAACCCAATAGAAAAAATTCCAACAATGGAAAAACCAAAACATGAATTATTAGCAACCACAATAGCAAGACATTATGCCAAACCCAACAAATCCATCACCTCAGCCACCTAGAGTAGCACCTCAACTACTAGCCCAACCTACACATAACCCAAATAACAAGCCTATTCAATAGGCCTATACTAATAAATTTATTCAATACCCTACTTATGGGGTAGAGGTGATTGATGTCCACATCAAATTAGGAAAAATGTTTGTTGGTCCTTCACCTCCTCATATCATTGAATTGGTTGATTAGGAACCAAAAGCAGAGACCTTGGAAAACTTATCTAAGGAGCTTAAGTCAAATCAAGTTAACCAAATCAATTCAAGTCCAGAGCCTCCATTTCTAGAAAGATTAGAAATTCAAAGGCATCAAACACAAGTTGAAACTAAACTATTGGTACAACTTAAAGATGATTGTATAAACATACACCTTATCCAAGCTATCAAGGAGATTCCCATTTACACTCAAATAGTGAGAGAACTTTTCCTTAAAAGGCCAAGAAGGAAAAGAATGGACCCACAAACTATTCATATCTTAGGGAAACTTGCATATATTATGTTGGGAAACATGTTTGTCCCAAATTATGTAGATCTAGGGAGTCTTGTAGTGGATTTAAAGATAAATAACACTCTCATTAAAAAAAACTTAATTGACTTGGGAGAATCTATTAATGTGATGACCAAGGAAACACTGCAACTATTACAATTAATAGACCATAGACCTACACCCATTGTTCTACAGTTGATAGATAGGTCAATAGTTAAACCTAAGGGTATCATTGAAGACTTGGTATTAACACTAGATTCATGGAAGTACCCTATAGATTTCATGGTATTACAACCAAAAGATAACCTTGTAGGCTATCCCCTTATTTTAGGAAGATCATGGTTGGCAACAGAAGATGCATTTATAGGTTGTAGGTCTAGAAATATGATTATCTCAAATGGAAATGTGACTAACAAATTAGTCATTTATGCACCAACCCTACCACATGTATGTTAGAAACCCATGATCAGATTTGCAAACCAGAATAACCTTCCATAGAAGAGAAAATCAAAAAAGCACAGAGGTTGCAAAAAGATGTGCAACATTAATTATTCGAGAGTTCAATTAATTACAAGATAATGATTTGCTTTATAAAAGAAAAGATGCAAACCTAATCTTATCTTGACCAACAAGATAGCTCGATAAGATAAAGATAAGATCCTAAAACTTAGGAATTAAATATTGCCTAAGTAAACTTATGCAAAGTGTAATTAATAATTAATTACACCAACACCCCCCCATAAGTGCAACTTAGGGAGAAGCAAAATAAAGCATGCACCTAAAACTAAGATGAATGCAAGAAAGCATGAATGGGTCTCAGCAACAAGGCCTGATCAGGTACCCATTTACAAATGCAATAAGGAGTAAGAGAAGGAAAAACCTAGTGGGACAAAAGGTTATGGGCCCACCACGCTTCCGCTGCGCAAAATGGATACCTGTCACATGCAAAAGATATGAAGAACCGAAAAAGATGTTCTCTGTAAAACCTCTCAGTAAAAATGCATTAAGAGAATCTATTATTACAAAGTGATCAATCCTTATGAAGGAGATCAAGAAACCCTAAAAGAAACCCTAGTGTGCACACTTAATAATTAATAATTAATTATTAATGTGCCTAAGTTTAGCTTAAGTAATAAAGAGGAATAAGTGACTTAATTAATTAATCAATGTGATGTAATTAATTAAGCATAATAACTTATTACTCTAACACTTAAGATGAACTTAGGAAGAAGCTAAAACACTAGAATAAGATGCATGAAAGCAAAGATGGGTCCCAACTAGGCCTGATCACATTTACAAATGCAATAAGGAGTAAGAGAAGGAAAAACCCAATGGGACAAAACCCCCCTTACAATGAGATAACATGCTGCAAAGAAGCACTGGAAGAACTCTGTAGAGTAACACTGGAATTGATATAGGAAAGCAAGGAAATATTCTTCTGTATACTACTGAAACCGGATGAGAGTCACTGATTGACTCAAGGAATCATGATAAAGCAACAGAAAACCCGATGCCACGGAACACTTGAAAACTCCAAACAGGAACAACTCTGGAATCTATGAAGCAGCAAGCAATTATTGAATGATGTATTACTGAAAACGAAGTGCAAAGATGCAAGATGCACTCTCCCAACTGCCAAAATATCCAAGTAATCGCCAAACAACCCATCAGGCCAAATCTGGACTAACTGATAAACCTGGGACAGATACAGAAAAAGGGCATGGACAGCAACATAGAGCTCCTCAATACCTTTCCAACGCCGCAAACGAGGCGAAAATCAGAGATCGTGGCAAAAAGTTATGAGCTCGGAAGTCCAAAAACAACATCTGACTTCAAACAGCAATAAATGCAGGAAAACAGTAAAATACTGAAAAATAAATAGCACTACTGGAAAGTGCTCGGAACCAGCTTTCCGGCGATATCTCGTTTGCTCGATTTCGATACCGTATGCCCAAGTTATGGCCAAAAGAAAAAAACTGCTCTTTTAGGGCAAACTAGGGTTAGGAGGGGCCGTACGGCCGATGACGTCATGCGGACGTCTGCGAGTCACGGGAAAAATTTGACGGCCATCGGCCATCGGCGCAAAAATTCGGCCCCGTAAAAAAATTTGTGAGCCGGAAAATATGCATGTGCTGGAATATTCGCACATTCTAGGAATATTCTGTATTCTGCACCGAAATATTCTTCGCCAGAAGCTCGGTGAGCTCCTGGTCGGCGATAGGACCGCCGGTTCTGAATGGGACCTGACAGGCCGGGCCGGCAAGTGGGATCTCCAAAACTGGAAGCGCCGGGCCAAAGCCAAAAAATTCAATTTTTTTTTTTAATTTTTTGAAATTTTTGCCTCGGACTGCGTGTTGGGGAGGCTGTACGGCCCCCCAGACAAAAAAATTTTGCCTCCCGAATCAACTGCTCCAAAATCGACGATTTGACAGGCGTTTCTAGGGTTTTGGGATGCTGCGAACGCAATGGCGACGTCCATTTGAGCCCATTGTGTCCCAAAAAAATAGCTACCCCCAGATCTTGCAGAAAAGATGCTTGTGGAAACCCTTGCACCCGAAACTCACAAAGAGGCCATATCTTCAGATCAAAACAAGCAGCTGCAGGTCTGGAGCTCTGATACCATGTTAGAAACCCATGATCAGATTTGCAAACCAGAATAACCTTCCACAGAAGAGAAAATCAAAAAAGCACAGAGGTTGCAAAAAGATGTGCAACATTAATTATTCAAGAGTTCAATTAATTACAAGATAATGATTTGCTTTATAAAAGCAAAGATGCAAACCTAATCTTATCTTGACCAACAAGATAGCTCGATAAGATAAAGATAAGATCCTAAAACTTAGGAATTAAATATTGCCTAAGTAAACTTATGCAAAGTGTAATTAATAATTAATTACACCAACAATGTAGACTTAGAACAAACCATTTGGCATACCCTAGATAAGGAAAACCAGTACTCCTTGCAAACCCTCATAACTATTAAATGCAGTCCCTTGTTAAGAAACCAATATGAGGATGACTTAATATAAAATATCATATAGAATAATTATGGTAGGGACCTACAACAATAGGACTACCTGACATGTCTACAAGATCCTCTACAAAATGGTATCCTTGCTAGTTCATCTAAGTCAATAACCTAACTTTTTCATACTTTTCTATCACAACAATGTGTCCCAGACATAGTAGTATTTGACCTTTCATCAATTCAAATAGCATACAAGACTTTGGAAATTATGCCAAGTAAAATGTTAAATGTTACCAGTGAATTAACTAATACACAAAAAACCTCCCTAACCACTATGCTAAAGGCACATGCAACAAACTTTTCATGGGATTAAGATGAAATGAATGGGATTGACCCAGCCTTTTGTATGCACAAAATATACATCAATTATGGTTTCAAACCCATAAGGAAACCCCAATGGAGAATGAACCCTACCCTAAGAGATAGTTAAAACAAAATTGCAAAAATTGCTTGATGCAAGCTTTATTTATCCTATTTTTTATATTCAATGGGTGTCACCTCTAGTAATTGTCCCAAATAAAGAAGGAAAGTGGAAAGTGTGTGTGGATTATATAGAATTGAATGAAACCACTAGAAAATACCACTTTTCACTACCATTCTTTGATCAAGTAATTTATTCACTAGCAGGTAAAAAGTACTTCTCCTTTCTAGATGGATTTAGTGGCTATAACCAAATTAAGATAGCTCCAAAGGAGTAGGATAAAAAAATCCTTCACATGACCTTGGGGCACATATGCTTATTATGTCCTTCTATTTGGGCTATGTAATGCTCCAGCCACTTTACAAAGGGTGGTGCTGAGTATATTCTCATATTTTGCACAAGATTCCATGGAAGTTTACATGGATTATTTCACAACTTATGGGGATACATATGATGAAGCACTTGGTAACCTAGAGAAGGTCCTAAAAAGGTTTTAATTAGAAAATAATTATCCCTAAGTCAAGAAAAATGTTTCATGATGATGGCTAAAGGAATTGTACTAGGACATTTTGTATCAAATGATGGGATTCAAGTGGATCCCAATAAAATTGAAGTGGTCTCAACACTTCGTGTGCTTCAAAGACAAAAATATGTTAGAAATTTTTTAGGACATGTTGAGTACTATAGGAGATTCATTTAAGACTTTATCAAACTTCCAGCCCCTTTATTTGTTTTACTCACAAAAGATGCAGAATTTGAGTGGACAACTACTTGTCAACACTCTTTTGAAGCACTCAAGATAGCATTAACCAAAGCACCTACCTTGAGAGGGCCAAATTGGACCTTACCTTTCCACATCCATATAGATGCTTCTGATTTTTATATAGGAGCAATGCTTGGATAGAATAAAGGAAGGAAATAAAGAGTATGTCATTTATTACATCAACAAAAATATACAAGGGGTAGAACTCAACTATACAGTGACAAAGAAAGAGAAATTGGTAGTTGTCTATGCAATCAAGTTTAGACACTAAATTATAGGATATCTAGTATTCATATACATTGATCACATAACAATAAGGTATATAATGAATAAACAAGTGGTTGGTGGTAGACTTGTCAGATGGTTATTATTACTTCAAGAATTTGACATCTTCATAGTGGATAATCCAAGTAAAGTAAATGTAGTGACATATTTTCTATCAAGACTACCAACACAATTATCAAAAGATTTTTTTAATGATTTTTTTCAAATGAGCATTTATTTTCTCTATCTCTGCATACATCTCAGTTTGCTAATATTATCAACTATCTAGTAGAAGGACAAATACCACCTCATTTCTCCCCCAAAGAAAAGAGAAAATTGGTTCACAAGAGTTTTCCATACACATGGATAATTTGTTACTTATTCTACACAGGCCCAAATAACATTATGAGGATATGCATCAAAGAAGATGAGGTATATGATATCCTCAAATCCCACCATGATGAACCCTATGGGGGTAAATTTATAAGAAATATGATAGTACTCACGATTCTCACCATTGGCTATTACTGACTAACTCTCCATAAGGATGCAGTGAAATACACTAGGAGTTGTGATAGGTGTCAAAGAATGGGTAGGCCAACTAAAATAGATGAGATTCCATTGCAACCACAGTTAGCAATAAACCCTTTTCATAAATGGGGTTAGACTTTATTGGCCCAACATCACTAGTATCAAACAAAAAGGAGTATATATTAGTCTACACAAATTATTTAACAAAGTGTGTAGAGGTTAAAGCTTTGCAATTTACAAGAGATGGAAATGTGGTAAAAGTTCTATATGAAGATATATTTACAAGGTATGGAGTGTTAAAAGAAATTTTCAGATATCAAGGTCCCTAGTTTACATCAAAGCTAATCACCAATTGGTTCAAGAATATGATATTAGATATAGGAAGTCCACACCCTACCACCCTCAAGACAATGGGTAGGTTGAAGTAACAAATAGGGAGATTGAAAACATTCTAACAAAAGAACTGTAGATTCATAGGAAGGCTTGGGTAGCCAGATTTACTAAGGCACTATGGAGGTATAGGATAACTTGGAAGATTGCAATAGGGTTTACACCATATGAGCTAGTGTATGAAAGGAAACAATACTTCCTATTGAATTTGAGTATAAAAAATTGAGGACAACATCCACACTAGACATGGAATTGATAATAGCACAAAAGAAGAGACAAAAATTTGAATGCATAAGATGAAATATGGATGGAAGCTATGTACCACACTGAGGTTGTTCAAAAACAAAGAATAAAATGGCATGATTAGCTCATCAAAACAAATGAATTCAATGTAGGTGATTGGTATTTTCTCTATGACTCAAGGTACAAGGAATATAAGGGTAAGTTACAAACAAGATGGTTAGGTCAATATGAGATACAACAAGTATTCCCAAATGGGGTAGTGCATCTATAGATAATTAATGTAGTCAAATTTTCACTACTAGTTAATGGCAATAGGTTGAAACTTTACAAGAAGCTAGTACTGAAGGATGACTTCCTTCTTTACTTAATGCACCAATATGGACCAGAGAGTGACTTTAACAAAGAAATTGTACCAGACATCAAATATTCAACAACACATGCCATAGGTTCTACACATGACTCAACAGATGAGTTGCATAGCTCACCTATTGAAGTCACTTAGGTATAATTTCCTACCACATTTCACAAGCACACACATTACAGGTGACAACAATCAATAATCATTTTCAAGTGTGGTATGTGATGCAGTATGAACCTATAGCTTCATGCCTAAAGGAAACAAAATTCAAAAAGGGACCTATTATTGAAAGAACCCGTAGCACTTGTCTACCAAAATTTTTAAAATTCCAGCTGAATTAATTGCATAACCATGCATATACACTTTATTCCTCTATAGATGCAACCTCATAACTATCATTTCACTACATGTAGCTTCATCCACCTCATCCCACATAGCATTCATGTCACCTTTTTCAATTTCCATGTGTTATGTAGTTCATTTCATATCCCATCACTCATACATCTTGTAGCCTTTCAAAACCATCATTTACCACATGCCATGTTGTCATATCATTCACTACTAATTGCAATTAATAATGGTCACATCATATCTCATAGTGGGTGTAGGATAGGGTTGAAATCAAGTGCAAAGGTAAAGATCAATAGTAGCAACCACAACTCCTTAAAATCCAAACAGGAAATCACAAATAGCAATAGAAAGTGAACAAAAAAGTAATATACCAAAATTTCTATGCCCTGGTTGAATCATATTCCTTGCATCTCCTCCATTCTTGTTGTATATGCAAGCTTTCCCTCAAAAAAAAACTGTATGCACTGTGATCATGGGGATCGTGATACCCAATCGTTGAGGACATGGATTCCCTATCGGATGGGGAGAGATGATTATTGGTATGATGACCTATGGGATAGTTTAAGCATGAAGTTGTCATCCATGGTAGGATGGTGGGGAGCATTTTCCCTATTGTTTTCAAGCATGATATCTAATTGGATGGACTGTATAGTCCCAACACATCATCGAGCGGTACCTTTTGGACTGTATAGATCTTGGAGCAGCGGGGGAGTCTCTCAACCTAGGCCATCTCCATATTATTGACCATCAGGATCAAGACATAGGCCCTCAAGATCACAGGACAAATAGGATCAACATCCTTCATAGAGGCTACCCCCATTAGGAGATATGGGCAGCTCTAGCTAGAGCTATTTATGATATATATTAGACACTTATTTTTTATCAAGCCTATGAGCTCCATTTTTCAGATTTATCGATATATTTTATTGTGACACTATTTTTTTTATATATATGTGAGATACATAATTTTGGCGGTGACTACATGATGCATGTTCCTATGTTATGTGAATGTTTCTATGTGATATGGATGTATATATGTGATATGGATTATGATGCTATGATGTTATGCATTTATATGATTTATGAGATGATTCTATATGTTATGGTGCATTATGGATGTATGATGTATGTTTCATTCTTATATATGATTCTTTATCTTATGGTGTACAGATGGATTCACTTAAAATATACCGCTATGATGGATGGAAGATGTACATGATTTCCTTTTATTTTTATGTGATCCATATGCATGATGGCTTTATATGATTATGACATGTGATACTTATATGGATGCACATATGATTCTTTATGATGGGATGCTATCCATGTTTTTGTACTTTCTAATGCAATATGGATGAGCTAATATGTTTATGATGATGCCTATGATGCTTCTGATATGATTATGTATGCAAGATTTTTTTTTGTGTCATAGGACACCATTAGGATGTTTGCGGTAGGAAGATAGAAGAGGCGTGAGCATAGAGAAGATGGATGTTAGTATGGAGTTATTCAAATGAAAATGGATTGGTATTCTTGCTTGATAAATATTAAGCTTGCATGAATCCATCGGGTGTTGGAACTATAGAAAATGGATAGTAAACACCATGGTATGACATAGACCAAGGTGTTCAATGTTATCCCTTTGCAAAAATAGACACTTGATGGAAAAGGAGTTTCATGACTCATACTAAGGACAAAGTTACCCTAGTCTTTTTGTTAAGACAAACCACAAGTAGCAATAAAAAATAAAAAGAGGTCATGATATCTCATTGCTCCTCTAAATCCTCCTTGCAACATCCTCAAGGGGCATAGTAGCATGACCAAAGACAAATAAGAAATATAAGACCGACTAGACCAACAAAGTCAACAACCATTTAGATCATTTTCTAGAGAGACAATGTTTGTTGATAGGATTGATAAGCTTAATTGACTTATTGATTGATTGATAAGATTGATTGGTTGATTGATTCATTGATTAGTTTATTGATTGATTGGTTGGTTGATTGATTGATTGGTTTAATGATTGGTTGGTTGGTTGGTTGGTTGATTGATTGATTAACTGATTGACTAATTGATTGATTGATTGATTGATTGGGTGGTTGGTTGATTTATTGATTGATTGGTTGGTTTATTGATAATGCCTAGTTTCATGAAGGGAAGCATGTCATTTAAGACGTCAAGTCTGGTTTTTTCCATGCAACCACCATTATAAGAAAAATGATAGGATTGACAAATGACAATGTCTAACTTCAAGAAAGACACATCTTGTATAAGACAAATGATAGGATCATGTCCATTTTCAAGAAATAAGGAAATTCGCGTAAGATGTTGAGTCTGGTCTTGACAATTCCATATCTTGTATAAGACCATTAACTTGGTAGATATTGATGATTATTCAATTGATTGGTTTAGATTGAAGACTCATTGGATAGTTAGTTTGTTTTTTTTGTTATTTGGTTGAGGTTCAGATATATGTTTGTGTCTAATTAGAGTGTCATCCTTAGCAAGGGACAAACTATTATAGGATAGATGATGATGGATCAAGATAGACCCAACAAACCATAAGGGACTAACCTAATGCCTCGGGGGCTCATCAAATATTGCCTTGCCTATGTTATACATGCAAGGACATAATAGTTCAACTAACTTCAACCATGGATAACTCATTATTATGATGTGAATCATGATTGACTCGACTTGAAAAACCCTAAGGGACTAACCTAGTGCCTCAGGGGCTCATCAATTATAGACTTTCCTACATAGCATGCACAGAGACATTGTAGTTTGACCATTTGGACTAACACAGACTCTAACTCTATTTTTGGATTTTTTATGTTTCTTGATTTCTTTTTAATTTAGATGTTTTCTATTTATTTTTTATTTTTTTATGTTTTCTATTTTCTTGGGATTTTTAATGTTTTAAAAGTTGATGCCATGTTTAGGATCCTATAAGACATAAGTAAAGGAATTTCCCCTAGTTAGGTATAGGAACAACTTATTATGGGTGAAGGGATTGATGAATGCCAATTTATCATGGGTGGATATGAAAGGTGAAGGACACTAAATTTCAATGGTTCTTAGACCATGAGAAGGATGACAAAGTTTTATTATGATAAGCGAAGGATGAGTGTATGGGGGTGAAAAACAATATAGAATGATAGTAGATGATAGAGCAAAGAATGACTACACATGGCACATGTTTACCAGGTTTCCACCATGGAACTTATCTAAAGTGCCACCGAAGAGGTTTTCACTATTGGATGAATTTTTCTTTTTAATATTTTTCTTTTTTCTATTTTTTTAATTTTTTGGTCTTGTTTTCCAGGTTTCATCAAGGTGACAATTTTTTTGATTTTTTGAATTTTTTTTGTATTTTTTTACTTTTTTGATGGGATTATCTAAAAGCTAGGTATAGTACTTGTCAAGGTGCATGTTGATAAGATCTAGTAATGGTTCACCTTCAAGAGTAGAAATTTGATAAGTAGTGGATCCATATGTTGTTGTTATGATGTAAGGACCCAACCAATTAGGCTCAAACTTCCCAGGCTTTTCTCAATCCATCTGATTCTTAGGATTCCCTTTCAAGATCAAGTCACCAATGTCAAAATATCTAACTTAGACTTTCTTATTATAGATGTGACAAAGATGGTTTTGGAATGCCTAGAAATGGATTAATGCATTTTTTCACTTCTTATCCAATAGGTCTAGCTCATGCAAATGGTATATATGGTACTCTTCTTCATCAATAAATTGTTGTATAGATACCCTTGAGGATAGTAACTCGACCTCAATTGGAAGAATGGATTTAGATCCAAAGATGAGAGCATATGGAGTGTATCTCATGGGAGTGTAGATGCTAGTATGATAGGCCCATAATGCAAGATTAAGTTGGATGTGCCAGTCACAACCAATGTTATCAATAGTATTCTTTAAGATTTTAAGGATGGTCTTATTAGATGCCTCAACTTGACCATTTCCCTGGGGGTAGTATGGAGTGGAAAAATGGTGTTAGATATGGAATCTCTCACATAATTCATAAACATCCTAATTATTGAAGTGATGACCATTTCCTATGACAATGGATTGGGGAACACCATACCAGCCTATGATGTAGTTAAGCATGAACTTGGATATTTGCTTACCGGTGATTTAGGTCATTGGAATGGCTTCAATCTATTTATTGAAATACTCAATTACAAGGATAAACGTATGACCATTAGAAAAGGTAGGGTGAATCTTTCCCATGAGGTCGAGTCCCCATTGAGAAAATGGTCATGGTGATGTAAGTGGACGAAGTTCCCGAGCAAGTGTGTTTACAAGATATCCATTTATCTGACATTAGAGATATTTCTTCATAAATTAGTAAGCATCACATTCAAAAGCAGGCCAATAGTGTCCCATTTGCATAATCTTCTTAGCTAGATTAGGACTAGCAGAGTGAGCTCCACATATACCATTGTGTACCTCTTGCAAGGCCATTTGTACTTAATATGAATCAAGAAATATTAGGAGGGTGCTATCTAGGCTATAATGGTAAAGGGTATCACCGATGATGACATATTTGGAGGCTTGTTGAATAAAGTTCTTGCATTGGTTAGTGGACAAGTTAGGAGGGAGAATATATTCGTGTAGGTAGTTATAAAATTCTTTGTGCCATGTAGATTCAAGACCAACAAGTTCACACACGAGTTTATATTTGGGGACCTCAAACCTGGGGATCAACAGTTGTTCAACCAAGAACTCATATTGCAAGGCATTGTTAGGAATATCCAAGAGAGATCCAATGGTTTCCATTGCATCAGTTGCTTTGTTCTAAATCCTCATAATTTTCTCAAAAGAAATAACATTTAAGTATAGCTTAAAACTATTGACCATGTGTTTGTAAGGATTGAACTTCTCATCTTTTGTATCATAGTCATCATTAACCTAGTAGATAACCAATCAGGAGTCACCATAGACTTGAAGATCCTTTATTTTTCATTTGATAGCCATTCATATTTTTATCAACAATACTTCACATTCAGCCATTTTATTTATACATGGGAATGCTATTATGTATGAATTAGGTATTGAGTACCCTTGAGGTGTGATGAAGAGAATGCCAACTCCTGAACCATGATTTCTATAAGATCCATCAAAGTACAATTTCCCTTTCATAGGATTTTCTATTACGAATATGGATTCATCAATAAAATCAGATATTAGAGGATGATATGCTATCATTGGTGAGTATGCAAGTTGATCAACTATCACTTGTCCTTTTATTTCCTTATGATCAACATACTCTATCTCATATTCACTCAAGATCATGACCCACTTTGTTATCTGGCCTGTTAAAGTTGCTTTTCTCAATAGATATTTCAAGCAATAAATCTTAGCTATCAATTTTGTTCTATGTTTTAGCATATAATGTCTAAGCTTTTGTGCAGAAAAAACAACTACAAGGCATGCTCATTCAATGGGTTTGTAGTTAATCCCATATCCTACAAGAGTATGACCTATATAATAGATAGCTCTCTCTTTTCCATCATTGTCATTATGTGTTAATAATGCCCTCAGTGTTGATGTTGTGGTTGATATGTATAATATTAGGTGTCTACCATCAATGGGATGCATGAGAACTGGAGGAGTCAATAGATAATCCTTTATTTGTTGAAATGCTTCTTGAAAATGTTCAGTCCATAAGAATGGGACTCCTTTATGTATCAAGTGTTTAAATGGGTGATATTTATGTGCTAATTGGACAATGAACCTTTGGATTGACTACAATCTTCCTTGTAGAGTTCGTAACTGACTAATATTGGTGGGTGGGAGCATGTCCATGGTAGCTTTTACTTTTGTAGGATCAACTTCAACTCCTCTATGAGAGACAATGTATCCCAAGAGTTTTCCTAATTGATTAGGACCCCAAAAACACACTTCTTCAAGTTTAGCATGACCTTATATTCATACATACTTTTGAAAATATTGTCTAACACCACTAGATGGCCATTTCTTATCAAGGATTGTTCTATTAAAATCATCAACATAGTCTTTCATAAGTGTATGCATGTAGTCATGAAATATGGTGGTAATAACTCTCTAATATGTTGCTCTGGAATTCTTAAGACCAAATTGCATAACATTCCAACAAAAGGTACCCCAAGAACAAGTGAAAGCTATTTTATTTTGACCCTCTAGGGTGATTCTAATCTGATTATATCTTGAAAACCTGTCCATAAGGGATAGCATCTCATATCCTGCTGTGAGGTCCATTATGATATCAATGTTAGGCAACAAAAAATCATCTTTAGGACAAGCCTTGTTTAGATCTCTAAAATTTGTGCATATTATGATTCCACCAGTTGTTTTGGTGATATGAACAAGATTTGATATCCATTCGGCATAGTCTATGAGCCGAATAAAACCAACATCCAAAATATTCTTCAATTCAACCTTTACTAAGAGTACGATCTGTGGGTGCATTTTCCTCAATTTTTGCTTGATTAGTTTAGAATTTGGGATTAATGGTAGATGATGTAGAAAAATTTTAGGGTCCCACCTAGGAATATTAGCATATGAACATGCAAAATTGATTTGTCTCTCTGAAAATAATGTAGTGAACTTTGGTTTTTCTTCAATGGTTAAAGATGTTGCAAGTTGAATGATTCTAAGATTGCCTTTGTCCCAAGATTGACCTCTTTTGATTCTTCAAAAATCAATGGTGATCTCTCTTGGTCAATGGGGAGACTTTCCAACCTTCCATACTTAGGAACCTCAAAGAGGTTTTCACCTTCTAGTACATCCTTTATTTTTACTTTTTCTTTGTCTAAAGGCACCTTTCATTTTTCACCTGAAGACCTATTCTTTTTATTTTTATTTTTCTCATTTATGTGACTAGAGGGAGGAGAAGACTCTCCAAATTATGTTTCATTTTCAAGCTCTATGATGAAACCAACATTACTATCCCCACTTGGTATTCCTTCTCAAAGTCCCATGAATTCAATAATTACTTCATTGTTCTCGAATGTGTATAATCTCAATGGTCCTTGTTGATACCAATCTATTAGTTGTGGGTAAACAAGGGGTAAGCCATCATCGATATCATTAAGAGTCAATGAGTAGGTAGATATGGTGAAAAAAGAGGTATTATCAAGATCCCAAAAGGAATCAATCCAGATATTAATGTCCATGATATTGGTTGGGGAGGAGGATAATTCAAACTCTTGAAAGATCTCATCTAGGTCATATTCACTAGATGTGTAAGAATCCCATTCCCACTCATTAGAGTCGGTTTTAGTATAGTGTTCCCCAGATTCTCAATTTCATTTGAAACATTAATATTATCACTCAAAAGAAACTTAGTACTAGGAGGACTCACTTTTAATGGTACATACCCTAGCCCAATGTTCTTTGGTAACCAATAAGGCAGCATCAATTATATCATTCCATGTTTGTCTAGACCAAGACCACTATGTACTTCATATCCTTATTGCTTCATCATATGGAACCCTTTTGGATACTGCTCAACTAGTAACTACTTAGGAATAATGTCTCCTTCATCTTTATAAATCCATGCAGAAATATCCTCACCTATATACTCTTTGCTCAATTCTTCCCACTTAGTGAAAGTAGTGAGAGGGTTGTGGATGACAATTTTAGGCTCTTCTTGAATAGTATGAGGTTTTCCATGAGACTTTGGTGATGTATACAACTTTCCAACAAAAAATAGGCTCTCCATTTTATATTCTCCACATCCCTTTTCAAGGATTTGGACCTTAGGTTTGGAAGGTGTGGTGAATGGAGTGGATGATTTGACCAAGGATGATGGATCAATGTAATTTGATGAGGTGGAAGATGAAGCTTCTCGATTAATAGGCACTTGATATTCAATGGTTCCTCTCATATTACTACAATATTGAAAGGGATCAGGATCACTTGGTATGGTAATTTTGATATCATTGTGGGGAAACTTTAGGCATTGGCGTATGTGGAAGGTATGAATCTCATGGAATGAATCATGGGTGACCAAGGAGAAGATTGTAAGGTAAGTCCAAATCCAAGACTTGGAATATTGTGTTTTGAGTTGTAGGCCCAACTCTCAAGAGAGGTGTGATTAATCCTTTAGAGGAGCACTCAAAATCATCATAAACCTTGACAAAAAATTTATTAGATTCATCTATACAAGCTTCAAACAATCCCAGTGTCGTGACCAATTTTAGTGTGCATATGTTAAGACTTTCTCCACCATCTACCAAGAATCGTCTGGTTGTATGTTTATTAATATAGACCTCAAGGTGCAAAGGATCATTATGATTTTTTTTATGTGTGGAAAGGTCTTGTTCAGAGAATGTTACATGATGGGAGATGGATAGGTATCCTCTCATGGCCTGAAATTGATTGACATTTAGGTCAATGGGCATGGATGTATCTTTCAAGGCTTTATCTAGAATGGACTTATTCTTAGGGGATATGCAAAGAAATTCAAGAATGGATATTTGTGCAAGAGTCTTTCCTAGATGATCTAGGAGTTTATATTGGCTTTTCGGTTGTGGATTACAAGTAAACCCTTCTAGGGTCACCTTAGCTCTATGGGTGGTAACGACACATTTTGAAATTTTATTGATGGTGATGGCAGCAACATGATTATCAAGAGCTTGAATGTGATTAATGGTATAATCATGCACAACATTGGTATTTATAGCATTGTTATTGTTCCCTCAACTGGAGGCTTTCCATTTTCCATGGTCTTGCAATAGGTTTTGAATATGGTGTGATTAGCATTGGTTTTACCTTATAAATTATCTATCAATATATCACCTTGTTTAATAATATCTTGGATAAGATTCTTGAGTGTCTAATAGGATGATGTTTTATGTCCTTTTCCATGATGGTATTTACAGAATTCATTTTCATTCCACCAATTTGGTTTAACTTGTTTTAATTCATATGTTTTGAGGTTTGGAAGTTGAATATTATTTGATTGTAAAATTTTCTTCAAAACTGACTCAATGGGTTCCCCTAAGGGTGTGTATGTTCTTTTGGGCATGTTCACTCATGAGGGACCTCTACGTTGTTGATTATTTTGGATTGCATTCATTGTATGATCATGGTTGGTTGTTGGTGTATTTGATGTGGATGGACCTTTAAGGTGAATGGTTTGGTGGCCTTTGTTTACCACTTTAGCATCCACTACCCCATCATTTCTAGCATTCTTATTTTGAGACCAAAATTTTCCTTTGTCACTAGAAGCATTTGAGGTTTCTTTAAAAAAATTGAATAATCCTTTTGCCACAAGAGCTTTCTCAATAAAGACCCTTTTTTCAATGACATCCTCAAAAGTGGTGCAACAGTGGATTTTAATTTGAATCACCAATTATGTGTTAAGGTTTTCTATAAAAGTGGGAACCAACTATTTCTCAGGTATGTGACAAGGACATTTGCTAGACATGCTTCGCCATCTTTGATAGAATGATTTGAGTGACTCCCTCTTTTTGTTTGGTCATGCATACATTTTCTAGGGTCATGTCACTTTCTATATTGTAGTAGAAGTGTGTAATGAACCTATTAGCCAATTCACCCCATGTTTGTATCCTAGGAGGAAGGTGTGAAAACCATTCTAGAGCCTACCCTGAAAAGCTTGGTGGAAATAGTCTCATCAAATATGTCAGCTCAAAAGCAATGTCCATGCATGCCATGTTAAATTCTCGTATATGTTCCATTAGATCGCCTTTCCCTTTTTACTTGTTAAAATTTGGAGTGTTGAAGTGTTGGGGGAAAGGTGGGATGTATATTCTTCTATCGAAAGGGTAAGGACACAATTCATCCATAGAATATTTCTTCTTGGTTGTCTCCAAGTTTATGTTTTCCATTTGTTGTTGTATTGCTTGCATCTATTACATCAACCCATCCACGAGGGATGGTTTCATGTTAGGTTGACTTTACATAAGGGGATTGGTATTGGTTTTAAGAGTGTTGAGATAATTATATGATGAGTTGGACACCAATGTGTGATTTGGATTGGCACTCTATTGAAAAGGATTTTGATTACCTTGTTGATAGTGGGGTACAAGCATGGTATTTGTATTGGTTTCATTTTGTGGTATAAACTTGGTGTTTTGTGTGACATGTTACGATGGAAGGGGGTTGGTGTTCAAGTTGTTCCCAAAGGACATTGTGTTATTAGGTTTAGCATTGGTCATTTGGGTTTGCACTCTAGTTGTGACAATATGAATCCTTATTGTCTTGTTAGGTGGGTTTTATTTGCATTGATTGAGGGTGTAGATTTTTTAGTGCCAAATTGATTTGCAAATTTCATACCCATTGAACTAGAAGATGAAGCAAAGGAGATACCAAATGTGAAGGTTGTTCCTTGGCATGTGGCATGTGTTCTCTTGGTTCCAAATGTTGGAGGATTAGGGATGTATGTAGTTGTTGCAATATGTGTCGTTGCCCCAAGTGGTAAGCATTTGTGAGAATGTGTTTTCATTACAATATTGGCCTTATGAGAATGTTTATTCATTACAATATTGGGTTTGCATTTGTGTTACTCCCTCTACTATTATGGAAGTGTTCAAATCAAAGGGAATTTTAGCACCTTTTTTGGCAAGTGTAAGAAATAATTTATTGGGGTCTGCACTGACAAGCTCATCCATGATACATGTTATTCTAGGGTATTGAGAGGATTGTTCAATTTATTGGGGGGTTAGACATCTTTTGACCTTAGTTAACATAAGATTGGAAAATGGATTTGAGATTTCCCCTTGTGAGGTGTGAGGTTGGTATGAGTTTGACCCAAGGTTCATTTCACTAGTGGGATTGAGAAAGGGGTCATTTAAGGAATTCATGTCCTTTCTTTTACTTTGTGACCTTGTTTGGACCATATGAGACTTGCAACTTAAGGAAGACAATTTAAGATGGGTATGAGACTATGCTATGTTTTTAGGATTTTTGGGAGATAAGGATGCCAAATGTTTTGATTGGAGGTAAAAAATGGGTTTTGAAGGGGACCAGAACCCTTTACAAAATAAAGAAGCTGATAAAAATAGAAAATAACATTACACAACAATCAACCCAATGACAGTGAACCAACAGCCAAAAAGCAACTAAAAAGAAGGTAGCCAGCCAACACCACTACATATTGTTCAGAATCTCAACAACCTCCATTTCACTAGCAGCCATCTTCTATACATTATCCATAGTATCAGACACCTCTAAACTAGAGGCCCTACCTTGAGATTTCATTCTATTTCTAGTTTTGTCCCTCGATCCACCAATTTTTACCTCACCAGTCAAAACACTACCTTGAACACCACCCTTCTCACTAGCACAATCCACATCCAACAACTTACCCACAATAGCAATATCATTAGCAAACACAATACCTTTATCTTTTTTGTAGTAATCATAGGGGAGATCACTTTGGTAGAGTTAGAAATAGCCGAAACCTTAGGGACATCTCCACTCTTCATCACAACATTCCACATTTTATCAATGTTATCCTCAAGGGGTAATATTCTCCCTTCCAAGTTTTGTTTCAAATTGATGGTTTCCTCCACCACAATATTAGCCATACTATTAAGAGAGTCCATCATATCATCAATTTGGCTTTGGATAGAAGGATCCTCATCCTTACTAGAAATACCTCTAATTCTAATATTAGTCATGTTAATCTCATGGAAGAACCACTTTAAAAGTTTAAACAACACATTAGCACTATCATGAGCCAAACCCAACACATCAACATCCTCTTTGTCAAAGTTTTAAATCCATTTCCCCATAGAAACATCCTCATCAAAAGAACTAACATGAACCTTATTAGCAGGAATATCCTTACCTTTTCCAATGGAGATAGGAATCTTTATCTTTCGAATGGAGCAAGCAATTTCCTCTACAACATCCCTCCTTTTCATTAGCCTATCCACATCTACTTTGTTAGTTCCCACATTATGTCCTCCACCCATAGCCCTTTCCTTCTCCTACTTCTACATCCCAATGTCAACACTCGAAGAAGCCTCACCAAAGATACCTCTAGCCTAAGAAAGAAGGAAACTGTTCTCCAAGAGTTGGCCAGCAGTTCTCAACACCCTTTTCTTCTGGCTCCCATCCTTAGTCTCTTGCAGTTGTCTAGTCACTGGGGGAGGAGAGGAAGCTTCCCCATAAAGTTCATTTTTTTCCTTAACCCCCTTAGAATGAACATTCACTTCCACCTCATCACTACATGTTGTATAGCACTCTTTGTCATTGGACTTCCTTTTCCCAGTCTTACCCAAAACATGGAAGTTGGGGCCCTCCTCAAAAGAGGAATACAAATCCGGGACATAATCAACACCATCATGCCTATCAGACTTAGACTCTTTGTTCAAAATAAGCCTCTTCTTCTTAGATTTTTTACTAACCCTTTCCTCTTCCAACCCCGTCTCATAACCCTCCCGGGGTTTAGCAATATCTTACTTCGAGGACACAAGAGGTTTTTGCACCTCATGAACTTTGACGTGTTCATAGATCAGGAGGATTCACCCCACATGTAGGATAGGGTTTCTGGGGTTTTTCATATGATCCTTAATCCCTGAGTCAAGTGACATCAACAAGTAGTATGGAAAGGAAATCCATTTCTTATGCCTGAAATGGTTAAGCAAAAGGAAATGGTAAGTGTTAATTGTCATATACCTGCCTTCCAATGTGACATAGCTCATAATCTCTTCAACAAAATAATGCCACAAGACTTTTAAGGATCTCCTCTGATAACCACCACTCTTTTCCATCTTCAAATTAGCAGCCGCATTCCCTTTAAAGAAAATAGACATCGCAGCCTGTGATTCTTTTTTGTCTCTAAACACCTTCATACCATGCATAGCCAAGCTAGTAATTTGAGCTATGAATTATTCATCAGCCATGACTTCACTTCTTCCCAAATTTAGGGTTCTATCATTCCACCCTTGAGCAACCAAATTAGTGACCTGGGGGTTGTTACCATGTAGTTTCTCCATATACAGAGTTAAGCCACCCTTCTCTAAAATATCCCATACCTCCTTTTGCTTAGCAGAAATGCATGACTTAGGCTTGACATGGTATCTTTCCACACCCATCACAAAACACTTATCAAATAGAGGCCAAGCACAACTTAGAAACCTCGGGAGAATAAGATAGATACCACCTAGAGTAGAATTATAAAACAGAAGACTCTGGAAACTAAGACGAATATCACCCAGAATCTGTGCAAAGCCAGTAGAAGGACATATATGAAATGATGAAAATGAACTCAATTCCATGTGAAATTCATCCCCCATACTTAAAACTCGAGCATCCCCATTCATAATATTAGGCCATGTGATCAAGTACATGCACAACTCAATAAAAAATAAGATCAAAAGCAACTTGATATTAGCATTCATTGTTAATAATAGTTTTTGCCTCAAAAGGAATAGGATCATTTAAATCACACTCCTTTCTTTCTCTTGCACCAAAGTTAGCGAATAAATCATCTAACATCTTTCCCTCTCTCAATATGTGGGATATATAACAAGTATCAAAGGAATTGATAATTTCAATGGAATCCCTAACCAAGGCCTCAATAGTCCAAGACGGAGGTGAAGCATTCTTCAAATTATTTATAATGTTCAGAGAGTAACCCTCCAACTAGACCTTCCTATACCCTTTTCTTTGAGCCATTTTGAGTCCATGATAGGCTACAGCCACCTCCGCATAGTAGTTTGTCTAGATTCTCAAAGGGAGTGCCACAATTGAGACGAGTCTACCATTAGAATTTCTAATCACTCCCCCACATCCTGTAGGTCCCAAATTTCCTTTTTTCGCCCCATCAAAATTTATCTTAACCTAACCATCCAGTGGTGCCTTCCAAGCAACATCTTCTCTTGAAGATTTCCCTTTAGAGACCGGAAGTGAAATATCACATGGAAACTTCCACTTGTGTGCAATAGAGATATCATAGGAATAGAGGATAATCTTTTGTCTAGCATAAAAGGAGATCCCAGAAAGAATTTTTTTCTTAATACTCGCACAAATCTTATGAGCCACAAATAAAGCTGGAAGAGTAGAGTTTCTAAAAATTATGTTGTTGCGCTCCAACCAAACCCCCCAAGTCATATGAGGAAAAGTGAGAGACCAAAAAATCTGAAGAGCTAGATTAGATGAAGGGAAAACCCATTGATACCATAAATCTTTGACAGAACCAGGAAATACCCAACTAAGATTCCAAAGCGAGAGCACATGATTCTAGCTCACACCAACATATATGTACCCAATCAGCAAATGACAATTATTTTCCACTTCCTCTTCACAAAGAAAGCATCTATTGGGCATAACAAAACCTCTCTTAATCAAATTATCAGTATTTAAAATTTTGTTTTGGCAGAAGAGCCAAAAGAAAATGTTGACCTTAGGAATCAAGCTAGAGGACCAAATAGAGGCCCAAAAATGAGGCAAGCTAATAAAGGATTCATTGAAATGAAAATCTGAAGCAATAGAGAAGTTACCTGCAAAGGAAGGATTCCAAACAAAGCTATCAGGAGAAGAGATAGAAGGAATATGAACCAAATAAATAGCCTTACAAATGATTTCCAGACCAGGGTCCACCTCATGCAACTTCCTCCAACAATCTCCATCAATATAGTCAGCAACAAATCTACCAAATTGTCACACACATAGGTACATAAAGGGTTGATCCCATGGCTCATCCTTTAGAGGCCCATTGCCATACCAATTATTAACCCAAAACAGAATACTCCTCACATTACCCATCTACCAAAAGAGACCCTTAGCCACAAGCCTTTGAGCCTTCAATATACAATTCCACAGCATAGAACCATATGGAGGATTAAAATCATGAGATAAAAAATCTCTAATCCCATCAGCACCATGTAAGTATTTGCTCCAAGCAATTTTCCCCCACTCAATTTTAGCTAGCAAGAGATTCCACAACTGTTTACCCAAAAGGGCCATGTTAAGCGTTCTGATTTTGTGAATGCCCAGCCCCCCAGCCTTTTTAGGCTTGCATACATCATCCCAAGCAACCAAATGAGTTCTTTTTTTATCTTTAACACCTGTCCAAAGGAAGTTTTTTTGAATTCCTTCCAAGATATCCACAAATTTCCTTAGCATGTGAAAGTGACTAAGGGCATAGACCGAAACATTTTGAAAGGTGGATTTAATCAACTAAACTTTTCCAGATTCTCTCAACAAAGCCCCCTTCCACCTAGCCAACTTGGAATTAAATTTTTCAATCAACCCCCTCCATAAGGAATCTGGAGCCTTAGAGCATAAGGGGAGCCCTAGGTAAGAAGCAAGAAGTTCACCAATTTGACACTGCGAAATTCTAGCTATCCTATTTTGTCTTTGAATCAGAGTGCCAAATGTTGATGCACCTAAGACTAAGATTTAGAATGCAAGGATGATAGTGACTTTATAACCAAAGGATATGATATGCTATAAAGCTAAATGAGACTATAACCAAAGTTACGATATGAGACTAAGACCAATGGATGCTAAATGGGACTAAATGTTAGAAACCAAGATCAGATTTGCAAACCAGAAAAATCCTTCCACAGAAGAGAAAAACAAAAAAAGCAAAGATTTGCAAAAGATTTTCAAATTGATATTATTTAGGAATTCAATAATTACAAGATAATGATTTTCTTTATAAAAGAAAAGATGCATAACCCTAATCTTATCTTGAGCAACAAGATAGCTCAATAAGATAATGATGATAATTAATTGACCTAGGAATTAAATATTACCTAAGTAAAGTTATGCAAGTGCAATTAAATATTAATTACACTAACACCCCCCCCATAAGTGCAACTTAGGGAGACTAACAAAGCATGCACCTGAAACTAAGATGAATGCAAGAAAGCATGAATGGGTCCCGACAACAAGGCCTGATCGGATACCCAAGTACAAATGCAATAATGAGGTAGAGAGGAAAACCCAGTGGGACAAAACCCCCCTACAATGAGATGACTATTGCAAAGAAGCATTGAAAGAACACTATGGAGTAACACTGGAACCGCAATCTGACAAGCAAGGAAAGATACTTCTATCTACAAGAAACCAAATCAGAATCATAATAATGTGACAGCAAACCCGATGCCATGAAACACTGGAAAACTCACAAACTGGAACAACCCTAGAATTTGTGAAGCAACAGTAGATGAAATGATGACAGAATCTAGAAATCATGTATCTTGATGCCGATGCCAAACTGTGACTGAAACTCTTCCATAGGAAGGAGTACCAAAAAAGACTCTAGAACATTAGCCATAAAAACATGGCCCTCAAATTGAGAAAGATCTAAACCAATGCAGATCAAGAAACATAATCTCTTAACTGAAGTGTGAACCGATGAATCTGATATGTGTCAAGCTAAAGCAAGAATGTGGCCAAAAGAAACTAAGAAACCAAATAGACTCATGCGAGTTGCCATCAAAACAAGATGGATATGGAGATCAAAGTGAAAAATACACTCTAATCAGATTATTATGCAACAAACCCCCTTGATGGAACTTTATCTCAATTCGTTTATTACAATAACCCAAATATTGTAAAAGGAGAGAATCCTAAATATGCATAAACAGAAAATAAGATGATGAGATACTAAAATGAAGTACAAATATTCAAGTTTCACCTTTCCAACTACCAAAACATCCAAGTAATCTCCAAAATACCCATCAGGACAAATCTGGAATAGTGATAAACTTGGGATAGATATAGAAAAAATGCATGGACAGCAAGATAGAGCTCCTCAATACCTTTCTAATGCCGCAAAGAAGACAAAAATCGGAGATCATGGCAAAAGGTTATGAGCTCGGAAGCCCAAAATGAACATCTAAATTCAAACAGAAAAAACAGCAGCTTTACAAAAAAATACTAAAAATTAAACTACACCAATGGAAAGTTCTCGGAACCATATTTCCGGCGATATCTCGTTTTCCTAATTTCGATACCATATGCCCAAGTTATGACCAAAAGAAAAAAACTGCTCCTTGAAGGAAAACTAGGGTTAGGAGGGGGCAAAGAGGGTCGTATGGCTGATGACTTCATGCTGACATCAGCACTTCATGTGAAAAATATTGATAGCCATTTAGTCGTCGAGGCAAAAAAATACCCCCCCCCCGCCAAAAAAAAATGGCAGTTGCTAGTATATTCTAATTCCTCATAATATTCTGGTGGAATCTGGCCAAACTATAGGAGGGAATATTCTGCTGGCAGCTGCCGAAATATGCTTTGGCATCAGATTATTCCCTAGGGCTAGCCGAGCTAAATGTTGAGCGGCTGGTCCCCATAGGACCTCGACTGCAGGTTTTGGAGCCCTCAAGGGCTGGCGGGGTCAGCGAAGTAGGGTAGTGGTGGTGGGGGGAAGCATTGGTGGAGGCGGCGGATGGGTGGCCACCGAGCGGAAAATTTCTTTTGAATTGGAGGCATCAACTCGATTTTCAAAAAACACATTTTTTAACATTTTTTTCAATTTTCGAGCCTCAGACTGCATGTTGGGGAGGCCGTACGGACCCCCAGGCAAAAAAAATTTCCCTCAAAAATAACTTTCACCAAAATCGAAAAAATGAAAGGCGATCTTAGGGATTTTGGCTACTACGAACACGATGGTGACCTTCATTTCTGCTCAAACTACTCCAAAAAATTGGCTACCTCCAGAACTTGCAAAAAATATCCCAACCTGAAACGCTCATAGATCTGGCAATTGATGGCCAAAATCTGCAAAATAAAAGCCAATCCTGACTTTTGCCAACGCTTTGAATCCAATGGTGAAGCCTGATCTGATCCAAAACACCTCATAGATGAACTCAAGGAATGATACCCTCAAGGAATCCTAAATGAATCCTGCAATGATTTTCTCAAAAATCTAAGAAGGGGTTGCAAATCAAAGCTCTGATACCATGTTAGAAACCAAGATCATATTTGCAAACCAGAAAAATCCTTCCATAGAAGAGAAAAATAGAAAAAGCAGAGATTTGCAAAAGATGTGCAATTTGATATTATTCAGGTATTCAATAATTACAAGATAATGATTTTCTTTATAAAAGCAAAGATGCATAACCCTAATCTTATCTTGAGCAACAAGATAGCTCAATAAGATAATGATGAGAATTAATTAACCTAGGAATTAAATATTACCTAGGTTATGCAAGTGTAATTAAATATTAATTACACTAACACTAAAGATATCCACCTTTGGACCTAAGAAAATATGCTAAACAAGCTATGATAGCTCAAGGTAATAAATTAGATTGTCAAGACCTTAAAAAGGATAGATACTAAAAGGATAATGATTGGACAAAGTGAGTCTAAACTGAGACGTGAGTTTGAGACCCAACTTGGTTGATGATGATTGATAGATAAAGGACAAGGTCAAAGACAACCTAGATAAGTGACCATGGACTATTCAAAGGTATGGAAAGCTTCCTAGTTTGAAATATGAAAGGTGCATATGGCTAAGAATGACCTAGCACCAACTAAGCAATACAAGAATGGAAATGTAGTCTAACTAATCAAAAAAATCTAACCTAGGCGAATGTAATGAAATGGAACGACTGGACTGAGGAAGTCTATGATTAGAAATTATGGTCACTTTCAAAGTGTGATTAGGACTAAGGTTAGATGAAAATTTTCTTGAAATTTTAAGGACTGGAAATTGTGGTTCACTGTCTCACAGATGTGGCTTATTGTTTTATCAAATGTAACTTACTATTTCATAGATGTGGTGCACTATTTAACAGATGCAGTGTATAGTCTATTGGCTTCAATTTTAAAAATTTCAAGTATTTTTTCATTTTAGGAAATTTTTCTAATTTAATTGAAGACATAACACTCTAAAAATAAATTTTGGTTGTTAATTGTCCAAATTCTTATACGAATAGTGTATGTTCATAGGCCAAATTCAGCCCAATTTCCATTGTTCTCATCACAAATTGAAAACACTTCAAACACTTCTTAATCCTAAGGTCAAAGCTAATGGCAGCAATCTCAAGCCCACATCTTGGAATCTCCTTCGACTAAATTGTAGGAACACCTAAATGGGTGTATACACTCTTTTCTTTGTGAGAGAGGATAGGTAGGGGCCTCCAAGACTAGAAGGATAACCCAATCACCCCCTCCCTATAAAGTTGCATGTAGCTTATACTAAGCTGGGGATTTTTGGCTCATCTCAATGGAGTCATATGGTGAGTAACTTAAAGGTGTGGTGTGCATCCCTTGCAATGAGAAGTGTGCCTCTACAATAAGGTTTCTAGTCACTGCTCGAGGATTTAATGCATTGCTAGCACCCAACAAGCCACTTAATGCTTTAACCAACCCTACTTGGGGCCCTAAATACCTCACATGAATGTGGGTAGCTCCCCTTTTAAATTAGAATTTTTGGCAAGGTACTCGCTAGTTAGGCCTTGGCTTTCACCTTAATCTTTTATATAGAAGCCCGAAGGAAAAATCACTTTGGGTCATATCCCTTGGAGTGATCAATTCTCCAAAGATAGGCCCTTCTATAAAAAGAAAAATAAGATGTAGTGATTTCTCTTATAGCCAAGATCTACAAAGGTGAGAGGAGGGGATACTTTCACCAACACCTTAGGGTTCTACTACAAAATATGAAAATGGACCAAACACAAAAGACACTAATTTATTTTAAACCCAAAATCCAAATGTCCCTACTTAAAAATTGAAGACACAAAAAATCCTGCAAGAACATGAATTAGTAGTTTCAATAGTATTGTATTCTCTAATTGATTGCCACATGCTACAAACAAGGTATTAGTACACCAAAAACCTCCTAGCCTAATGCATGCAAAAGGAAGAAAATAAAAAAATTCAAATTTAAACCATTTTACCCCAAAATAGGCAGTTGTGTCATTCTTTATCATGGATATTGTGCAATATATGTGATGAATCAAAAGGTGACTTGGCGAACGGTCATGCAGATGCGGCTCACTATCATGGAAATGTGTCGCACTGTTCAACAGATCAGACGCACAACCTAAACCTACAAAAACAAGAAAATTTGGCAAAAAGGGTAGAAAATAAGATGATAAATAAAATGCAAGGAGTCTGCCAAAATGTCAAAATAAAACCCAAGAATTAAAAAAATAATAGAAAACCACAAAATATTTTTTTTTCCTAAAACAAAAGAATGCGGCGTTCTATCCAACAATTGCATCACACTGTCTAGAAAATACATCGCACTATATTTTCATCACTCCATAAATTAGATGCATCGTACTGTCTCATGAATGTGTTGCACTATTTCACAAATGTGTTGTACAAACTTGCAAACTCAAAAAAAATCATGAATTTCTTCGAATTTGGTTAGCTTCACATTGGGTTTGCCAATGTAGGATAGGGTTTAAATTGAGTGCAAACGTAAAGATCAATAGTAGAAACCACAACTACTTAAAATCCAAACCCAAAAGACCAAAATCCAAACAAGAAAGCACAAATAATAATAGGAAGTGAATAACAAAGCAATATACCAAACTTTCTACACACGGTTGAATCATATTCCTTGCATCTCCTCCATTTTTGTTGTATATGCAAGCTTGCCCTTAGATTTTCATGTATGCAAGTGTGAGTCAAGTGATAGTGATAGCAAGAATATTAGAGATCATGGTTGTAAAGTTGGAATGATGGAGACAACTCTCTTTTATAGAAAATTCATTCAAATTTATGATCGAGATCGAAAGCCAATATGATGTGACGATCAACAAACAAGGTTGCTTGCACAATGAAGAGATAGGGTTAGGGTCAAAATAGAGCTTGCTAAGGATGGATGGTGGAGATTAAAAGAAGAATGTGACATGATCGAGGGTTGAGATTCAAAAGAGGAATTAGAGGGAAATGGGGCAAATTAAATAATCATAAGATTATTTAATTTGAGAGGGAATGTGAACAATTAAATAATCAAAGTCGTTATTTAATTGTAGAACAATGGGGAAAATGGGATTTTAATTAAAATGATTAGAAACAACTATTTAATTAAAAATGGAGGAAAGGGATAACTTTTTAAATAATTAAATTAATTATTTAATAAGGGAGGGGAAAGGCTAAATGAATAGCTAAATAATTAAAATAATTATTTAACCATAGAAGGAAGAAACAAAGAATGAATAATTAAATAACTACAAACTTATTTAATTATAGAGAGAAAAGGACACTAGCAGCGTAATTAAATAAATGTTAATTTATTTAATTAATTGAAAGAAGAAGAAACAAATTAATTAAACAATTAAAATTATTTAATTAATAGAAGAATATGACTTTAGAAAATAATCAAATAATTAAAATTATTCAATTATGCAAGGAAGAAGGGAAATCGATGTGAAAAATAGTGTTCATAGGTCTAGGACTTTTTTTCAGTATCTACATCAGGTAGTACTAATCAATTTCACACAAGATAAGTTTCAATTCACTACACTTCTATAGGTACACATTAATTTTCCATAATTATCATAGATGACAATTGTTTTTTTACATGTTTACATATTAAATCTTGCATGCTTTATATCACTTTTGATATTTCCACTACATCATTTCACCCTCTTCCAAGAACAATCCAATTAAGTGCAAAAACTTAATACATTTAGTTGGGGGAAGAAGTACTCTTCATTTTCATTTTCTTGATTTTTAAAACCCAAAAACTTTCTACAACATTTTACCATTATGTTTTTCCCCACCCCTTGTACAATCCAAACTACAATTCAAGCTCAAAAGAAAAGGGTTAGAAAAACTAAATTTTGAGAACACAAGCATACAAATAGAAAGGGATTGGTGTGGTTAAAGTGATAGACAGAGAATTTGAGCATAAAAAGAGAAAATTGTCATTATGGGTGGTGATATAATCCAAACAGAAGTGTCTACATATAATCAGTTTTTGGAAGATAGGTTGGTGTTACCCACTTTCAGACAATCTACATGGTTATAATATTTCTTGAAGTTGATAGAATACAATGAGGCTATGACACAAAAATTTGCAACTACATTGCAGAATGACAAAGTAGTAGTTAAGGGTTTGAAGGTTGATGCTTCAGAGTCTACAATTGTAGAAGTGTCTGATTTGCTGCAAGAAAGAGAGGAATTCTCAACTAGGTAAGATGCCATTGCTAGTAGGAACAAGTTCAGACAACAGAGAGAAAACCTAGATTCATCCTCCAAACGTACTAAAATATTATCCTTTTCATGGGTTTGGGCTTTTGTTGCTTCATATATAATTAAGTATCTCACATGTGATGGTAGGAAGACTTTTTTATATATAGTTTATTTCAAACTACTAAGTCATCTTTGTCATGATAAGAGAGTTAATGTTCCAAATTTTCTTTATAATCTGTTGAAAAGAATGAGCTCTAAATGCAAAAGAAAAAGGAATAACTATTCCTTGTCACATTTTTGTCTAATCACCCTATTAGTAGAAAGGAGTCTAAGAATTCAATATCCATAAATTTCATGGGAAAGCTTCCTCAATTGTAATAACATTGATAGTATTTTAGAACCTGTTGTACCAGGTAAAGTAGAGGAACCTATTGCATTAGAAAGAGAAGTGTCCCTTGAACCACCCACTTCACCTACCCATAGTAGGGGTGATTCAAAGAAGCAGGGCATATAGGATACTCAACCTGCACCCATTGCAAAACAACTTGCAGCAAAAGACAAGGAAGAAACCCCTACCCCTATAAAAACATCAAGAGCCAAGAAAAGGAAAATAGGGCCTTCTTTTGTACCTACATTAGGGGAAAAAATACCCACAAGGTGATCCCATCACTTAAGAGGGAAAGTGCCAATGAGGGGAACGGGAAGGAAACAAAAAGAAGGTATTGTTATAATTGAAATGGATGTAGAATCAGAAGATGTTTCTCTTCGGAATGTACATACACCAGTCAAAAAATAATGGTATTTCACAAGCACATCTAAATCTATTTTAGAGGATGCCTTTTTTGCTTAAAATATGAGAAAGAAAACCCCACAAATCCTTGATAGTGAGAGCTGTGAAGATCGATGCCATGGGAGATGATAATCAATTCTTAGAAAAAGATAAATATTTTTTTATTGAAGAAATGACTATTAAGAAAGAGTTACAAGAAGCACTTGAGAGGATAAAACAACTAGAAGAATTTGTGAAGTCATATCAGGAAAAGGACAATGAAAGGGACATGAAAATCAAGGAATTAGAGGAGAAATTGCATACATTTTGGCATGGGTATAAATTATGCATCCTTGCATAGCTTACCATTGTTAAGGAAGATAAGAAGGAAATTGTATCTTAAGGAAGACCTCAAATTAGAACTCCAATTGGTCCCATTGTAGTGTCCTTAAGGTATGAATTGTGGAAGAAAATCAAGGAATTCTCTTAGAAATAGGAAGAATGGGAGAAGGAAAAGGTAGAAATGATAGCTAACCATACCAGAGCCACTGAAAAACAAGAAACAAAGGTGAAGTAACTAATAGTAAGAATTAAGGAAATAGTAGATAAAGTTGCACAAATATTGAAGTGTAGACCTCCTACTAGGGTGTATGCATTATATTTGCAAGAAAAGCATTTATGTTTCAATTCAATCAATTAATCAATGACTTGCCAATTACTTTGAATAAGAAATCTATGTTTTTGGAAAATTTCTCTACTTCCACACCAGATATGCAAGATCAACTATATGAGTTTTACTTTCATAATCTTGCTCTAGAAGATGAGAAAAATGGAACCCATTAATATTTTTGGGAGACTTACTGGTTAGAGCATTGGCCTCTTAAATAATGAACAACAAAGAGGTGAAATAATGGAAGACTATATTAAGAAAGAAAAATCTATTGCTCTTCAAATCTGAAAAGAGTCAAAGGACCCCAATACAGTCATAGAAGAATGGAAAAATCTCTTGAAGCATAAGGGTGTATGTAGAAGAATAATGAATATTAGAGAGAATTATTGTGTCAAGATGCATCAACTAGCTCTAGGTCTCATCCATCATGATTTTAATTTTGTACAAGAAAGATGGACATAATTGACTCTTGAATTACAAAAGAAGAACCACACTCCTTACATAATGTTTTAGCCATTCTTGAAAGATCCTGTAGGTACATATAAATTGCTAGAGATAGTGGACTAAAATTGGTACCTCTTACCTTTCATCCACCCATGCTCCCTTATCGAGTGTCGCATTGGATAGGGGAACAACATGCAAAATAGGAAGAGGCAGAAAATGTCAAATGGGAAAGGCTTTCATGTTATGGGGGCTACTACTTGAGATAGGGAAAAGGAGTGGATGTAGTTGGAGATTTCAGAGGGATGAATTTACAATTCAAATTTTAGTCCTAAACTTTTTCTTGAGGACAAGCAAATATCTTAGTTGGGGAGAATGATGAGTGAGTAATAGCTAGTTTTCTCTTGTTTAGTTCATGTTTTTAGACATTTCATATGCATTCCTAAACTTATCTATGTTTGTATACCCTTTATACAACTTGAACTAGGTTTTGATGTATGGAAATATGATTATGATATGTTGGTAATTGCATGGTTAAATGTGTGAGTTTGTATGGAATGCAGTATGAATCTATGTTTAATTTATGGTTATTATAGTGTGTATATGTTAGATGAACTAACTCCTTCTAGCCAAGAATTCAGAGTAAGTAGACTATAACCCACATAAAATAGGAAGCTTAGCCCATACCCAAAGGATTTTAGGTAGAAATGCAAGGGATATTCTAGAACATTGGGAACATGACAATTGCATAAATAGAAGCATTTATTGATAAGGTCGATTGTGAATCACCAAAAAAATTAACAAAATAGTTGAAGAAAGGAGTCTGCAATGGTTAGGAAGCCAACATGACTTTTCTCAATACACACATCTCTGCTATGCCATTAAAGACAAAGTTCCAATCCTAATTGTCTTCTTCCATGTTTTCAGTTACACAAACTTTGTCCCTCTCTATTTTATAGGAGAGTAGTAATTTGAATTTAATTTCTATTTTGAGTCCTTATTCCAATAAACCTCCCCTAAACCTATGTAGTTGGATTGATGGTTGAGGAGTAGATATAACAGGAGGATATGTTTTGATAAATATAGTTTTTCATTACACATTACTTTGTTAATTCTTGTTATGCATTCATGAATAAAAAATCTGTGAAGATTATTTTCAAATTGTTAAATCTAGTTATATGCAATGATGTTTCAGTTTATCATTATATTTAGTTGATTCAAGGAGTTTAGATTTGAGTTTACTTTGTGGATACAGTAACTTGAGTAAGGGATACTCAAAGTAACTATTCTCCAAATTAATTTCTATTTTATCATTAGTGGCTTTCATTATTGCATTCATCTCAATTAGATTCCTCATTTATGTTAAGTTTTGTCTCATGCATTGGCCTCTGGAGTGAGTAAAGTAGTTAGAATTAAAATTTAGCGATGTTAGTTAATTGAATAGTTTAGGTTTAACAGTTAACTAGTCACAGTGCTAAGCTGAAAGTGCCTATAGCAATAGTTCTAGATTTAATCATCTTTCCATATTTTACAGTTTATGCTTTATTTCCTTTTTCACATGTGTAACCACCTATATTAGATGATATAGTTAGTATAGAATCTATGGATGCGCATATAATGCCAACATCATCACAATTTTATGTACCCCTGGTTGATAATTAAATTGAGTATTTATAAGGGTTTAGTGAACTATTCAACTAGAAACCACCTCTAAATTGTGTGAATAACACCAAGTTTATTGAGCATTAGTTGGGCCTTAAATTTTTGGCACCGTTATCGAGGGTGGTGCTACATTCAATATTCTCCTATATAATTTCAAGCTTACTTAGTTTAGTTGTTTGTTCCTAACATTAGGATAATTAGGTTTTAATTTATCAACACCAAAAAATTTTACTAACATTATGCAGGAATCGTTGACACAAAAAGTCACAAATTTTGTATGGAGAGGCAACAAGACACTTTGGGAATATTTCTCCCCTCAACAAATGAAGCCAAAGAGGATATTGGTGATCAAAGTGAATAGAGCGAGGGTATTCCTAAAGAAGAACTTTCCCTAACATCAATATCCACTATAGATACAGAGGAGACCTTCCAAACCATGGGTGATGTAGCGGTGGAAGACCTACCAAAGCATGTAAATTTTGAGTTCCCAATTGCCAACTAGGAGAGAGAAATTTCCTTGAAGAACATACCTCCTTCAGCATTTCTTGTCTTCTATGGTTTGGTTACTAAGTATCTAGATACCTTCTTGTTTGAGTTTGATATTATGTGTAGAAGCTATGATTATAAAACGTATGTACATAGGCTCAAAAAAATTTCAACAACCTTGAAGGATGCTACTTTGAGATGGTTTATGGGTTTAGGAAGAGATTTTGTTCCAAATTGGAATACTATGAAGACCAAGTTCCTAGAAAAATATCAAAATCATTGTAGAGGAACTAATAGGAAGAGGAATGATATTTTTAGAATGACACAAAAATAAGATTAGCCATTGGAGGATTATGTAGAAATATTTCAATTTTTCCTAAAGAAAGTCTCACTAGAATAGACTATTAGATGAATCCCTAATATTAGTCTTCTTAAGGGGGGTTAATGATGATTGCATGGATTCCCTTGACCTCATTGGGTCAGGGAACATCTCACAATTACCATTTAAATAAATATGCAAGGTTTATAGAAACTAATCAAGGTCCTCCACTAAGAGGACTAGGGCAGATAGGATATCACCAATTAACAAATCATCTAGTGGAGTCTCTAGGGTGGAACTAAGTAATCTTCTATCAAACATGAAAAAATATATCATCAACCATTTGGCTACACAATTGGGCACTCTGCATATGAAGAAGAAGCAAGAAGAGGAAGAGGTAGTCCTTACTAAATACTACCCTAATTGTAGATAGAGAAAAGCTAATTGAAAGTGCAAAAGAGTGGCAAGTATTTTTGAGGATAGGAAAGGGAAAATTCACTTTCAAGCACTAGTGGATGAAGATGGACAAGTTTAGCCATGGCAGCCAAGATAAGGTATGCATCAAGATCCTTTGAAGTACAATATGTCATTTCTAGTTAGCAATCCAAATTTCTCCAATTGGAATCCTCAACCTTGGTCAAATACATAAAGCCAATGGAAAACCCCTCAACCCAATTGGAATCAGAAACAAGAAAACATGTGGCCATAACAAAACTACCAAGGATCCAACTACAACCCCAAATGGCCACAACAGTTAAAATAATAGCAACCTTAATGGCAAGAAGTCCAGCAATGGAAAATCCAAAACGTGAATTAGCAGTAGCCACAACAGCAAGCCATTATGCCAAACCCAACAAATCCATCACCTCGGCCACCTAGAGCACCTCAACTACTAGCCCAACCTGCACCTAACTCAAATAACAAGCATGCTCAACAGACCTATACTAATAAAGTTATTTGAGTAAAAGCACAAATTTGTGTCATACTTTCAGCCAACTTGTCAACACAACTGAATTTAAGTATTTCTAACTAGAAAACAATTTTGGTCAAACATATGATCTAGTAAGATTCATTCTAGCTAAGTTAGATACTTCCACAACTTTTTCAACTAAAATTGTTGGCTAAAAATATATGGAGCACTACTTTAAGTCCGATTTATCAAAAAAATAAAATTATTTGTAAAACTTGAAGTTTCAATAACTCCTGCTAATGTAAATAACATTTTTTTTAAAATATAAAAATACCCTTTTGTAGATCCATAAGTGTAGTTTTCAAAAATATATTTATTTTAATAGTTTAATTTTTTTTATATTTTATTTTTTTATTTTAACTAAAAGTAGGTTATCAACATAAAATATTAGGTTGATTACTATGCCAAGGAAAAATACTAAAACTCATTAAAAAATTTTGAAAAAAATATGATGCACTAGATAAAAGAATCTATTTTAAGATGGTATTTTTTTCCATTTTAAATAAATATTTAATATGAAAGTTGACATCTGATGAAAACAACTATTTTTTATTCACACATTTTAATATTTATTTTAAAATATATATTTATCAAAATTGGAAAAAAATATATCCATGCACTAAAATTTCAAGTTATAAATACACACAAAAAATTTGAAAGAAAAAAAATAAAATTTACTATAAAAAGTTTGGCATCCCATGCAACTTCATTTTTCAACATTTTATCAGCAACTAAATTATAGCTTTAATTTATTAAAAACTAGTTTTAAATGATTTTTTATTTTATTTTAAATAATACAAACATAAAATATACTAAAAAGTACATATTTTACTAGTTTACATCATTTCAAAATTCAAAACATAATACCACTTTTTAGTGCTTCAAGTTTAAACATTGGATTAGCATTGAATGTTTCCTTTATAAAGTGTGACATAGCTTTGTGCTTTTACCCATTCAATACCCTACGTATGGGGTAGAGGTGAGAGATGTCCACCTCGAATAAGGAAAAATATCAGTTGGTCATTCACCTCCTCATATCACTGAATTGGTTGATGAGGAACCACAAGCAGAGACCTTGGAAAACTTACCTAAGGAGCCTAAGTCAAATCAAGTTAACCAAACCAATTCAAGTCCAGAGCCTCCATTTCTTGAAAGATTATAAATTCAAAGGAATCAAATACAAGTTGAAACTGACCTATTGGGACAACTTAAAAATGTTTGTATATAGATACCCCTTATCCAAGCCATCAAGGAGATTCCCATTTACACTAAAACAGTGAGAGAACTTTTCCTGAAAAATCCAATAAGGAAGAGAAAGGACCCTCAAACTATTCATGTCTTAGGGAAACTTGCAAACATTATGTTGAGAAACATAACTATCCCCATGTATGCAATTCCAAGGATTCTTGTAGTGGATGTAAAGATAAATGGCACTCTCATTAAATACACCTTGATTGACTTGGGAGTAGATATTAATGTGATTACCAAGGAAATAATGTATCTATTACAGTTAATAGACCTCATACCTACACCCACTATCTTATATTTGGCAGATAGGTTAACAATTAAACCCGAGGGCATCATTGAAGACTTGGTCATAACAATGGATTCATGGGAGTACCCTATAGATTTCATAGTATTGAAACCAAAAGTTAACCTTGTAGGCTATCCCCTCATTTTAGGAAGACCATGGTTGGCAACAATAGATGCATTTATAGGTTGCATGTCTATAAACATGGTTATCTCAAATGGAAATGTGACTAATAAATTAGTCCTTTATCCACCAACCCAGACACATGCAGACTTAGAACATACCATTTGGCCTACCCTAGATGAGGAAGCCCAGTACTCCTTGCAAACTCTCATGACTATTGAACGCATCCCCTTGTTAAGCAACCAAGATGAGGATGACTTAATAGAAAACATCATATATAATAACTATGATAGGGACCTGTGGTAATGGGATTGTCTAACATGTTTGCAAGATCCTTTGCAGAGTGTTATCCCTTCCAGTTCATCTAAGTCAATAACCCAAATTTTTCATAATTTTCTACCACAATAATGTCCTCCTTGTAAGCACATCCTCCTTTATCCCCATTACTTGCACTTGATTTTGGTAGGCAGCAAGTGGCTAGCATCAACTGTCATTATGAAACCAATGAGATTTGAAGAGTCATGTGATGGTAGTATATGAAAATAAAAATAAATTTATATTTGAATCAACTTGTTGGAAGATCTCTCTCCATCACCCTCGCCTTTTTTTTCTACACGGGTTTCCCTCACCTTTTTCTTTCTACATGGGTTTCCTTTCTTTGTTGTTTACAATTAGTTTTCAAGCAAACTTCACTTCTTTCACTTATACATTGACAAAATATCCATGTCGCCAATTGCATTTTCTTGAAAAAATTTAACCTTTTTCATAGAAAATCATTTATACCTTGGTGAGTTCATAAGTTTTCTATATGCTTCCACATTTTTGATGCATGTTAAATCGTTTGTACTACTAAATCAATTATAGTGTTATGTTCTTTGTTTCAGGAAGTTGAAACATTTGTCACCTCCTAGTTGAAAATAAATTTTAATCTAATTTTTTTTCTTACAAAAATTCTCATCGCCATCATTGACAACATGACATAATTTGTATAGATTCTTGAGGTAAGTCACTTGTCACAATTTCACTCAAATTTTAGGAACCAAATCATGGTCAGATCAATTTTTGTCTAAATATTTTGTTTTTGGTGTCCTCAATCTTCTTTAAACCTAGACTATGTTTCTTCCTTTATGTTTTAGGCTTATATGTTTTTCTACAACTACATCTGGAAGCTCTATGTCCACTAGAAATAGGATATGGGTAAGCAATAAATTTAAAAATAGAAAAATGATATTGGTTTTTGAGAAGTAGAAAAATAATCTTATTGTTAATCTATGAGCATGAACAATGTTGTGCTTTTCAAGTGATACTCTGCCACATGTTGCTCATTTTTCCTTTCTTTCAGTGAGGACTCTACAATGACTATATCAAGTGAAAATATACACTACACATCAATATCATAGCCTAGGTAAGCATTCTATGTTTTCCCTTCTCCTCTGGTCTTCTCTATGTACTAGAGAATGGCTCCTCATTTTAAAACTATCTACAAGTCATTTTATATTAAAAAACATAATGTAAATACATTAATCTAAACCTTTCATAATGTTGGAGCTTTACCCTTTTTTATTTCACGAAGACTGGATTAATTTAATTTAACTGTAGGTCATGGGTTTTAGAATCGAGATTTAAATTACCTTTCTTTGTTAAATCATTGGTTATGGCATTCAGAGTATTTTCCTATCACCATACTACAATTTTCATCATTAATTTTTAGATTTATCATGAATTATCTAATAGTTAATTACTCTTTAATTGATTATTATTCTAATTTATTCTCATGCACTTAAGCTAAACTTAGGAGTGCTTTAATGCTTTTATTAGTTGAGTTATTATTAGATCATTATGTCTCATCTCATGTGATGTTGACATTTGTCATGATCTAATCCCTTTCTCATTTAGGGTTTTGCTCTTATAAGCACTCAACCCTCATTATAATTATCAAAAGCTTTCATTTCTTTTTGAGAGTCTCTTGCTTCTATAGCTTTTCCTTGTTGAGGAATATTGCATGTATTATTTGTAGTTCTCTTGCGTGGAAGGTGTATTTATTTGTTGTTTGATCTTATGGCTCATGGTTTTGTGCTTGTTTCACAATTCTAACATAGTATCAGAGCATGGATTCAATGAGCCCCTTATCAATTTATGAAGTTTTTTTCTTCAACAAGAGTTATAGGCTTCATATCTGAATCCCTTTTTCTTTTTATCCAAATTTTGGAGCTGGGCTATTTTAGGCATATTTTGGTGCAAAAAATAACTTCACCATTGGATTCGAAGTTGTCGAGAAATTCAGAATTGCCTTTTGTTTGGCTTGATTTGGGTTCCCGATACCAAATCTACAAGGTTTTGAAGTGGTTGCTTTGTTTCTAGATCCGAAGGGTAGCTATATTTTTGGTGCATTTTGAGCCAAAACGGAGGTTTCCATCGTGCTCAGAAGACCTAAAAACCTTAAAATCACCTATCAATCATCAAAATTCGTACCAGGAATTTGAGGCAAAATTCTTTTGGTCAGAGAAGCCCTATGGCCTCTCGAGCATGTAGGTTGAGGTAAATATATAAAATATATATATATATTCTTGCCAAAAAATTTTAAAAAATTAAAACCCTTTATAAGGGCATGGCAGGTTTTTTAATAAAAAAAATATTTTAAAAAGTTAATGGAATAGTACCCAAGGTACTATGACCTATCATTATGGTAGGTGGCAGCCCCTTGGGCCCTATCCCTCTCTAGTAGGTTTCGTCGGGGGTGTACCACCCACCTGCCACTTTGGAAAAGCGGCGGTCCCCCCTCGAGCTCCGCACAAGGAGACGAGTCGCCCCCTTTTTTTAATATTTAAAAAAAAAAAAAACATTTTTTTAATATTTTTGTGGACATGTAAAATTGACTTAACACTTATCACAAATTTAGAACGTCTTAGAATGACACTGAAACGACTCAGAACAACTTTGAATCAACTCAAAATATCTCAAAACAACCCCAAAATGACTTGGACCAACTTTGAATCAACTCAAAACGTCTCGAAACAACTCTGAAGCAACTTGGAATGCCTTGAAACAACCCAAAAATGACTCAAAACAACTCTAAATCAACTCATAATATCTCAGAACGACCCCAGAACAACTCTGAATCAACCTGGAATGTCTCAGAATGACCCTAGAACAACTCGGAACAACTCTGAATCAACCCAGAACGTCTTAGAATGACCCCAAAATTACTTTGAATTAACTTGGAACATCTTAGAACACCTTTAAAACAACTCGAATCATCTCAAAATCATCCCATGACATCTCATAACACATCAAACAACATTGAACAATATTCAAAACCCTATTTCCTCTATTAATCAAGTAATACAATGTTATTTGATTAATTCACATTTCATCATTTCGACTAATTAAATAAATTACATTTATTTAATAAAGTCCTAATCTTATCTTATTTTGTGTTGATTAGTCAAACGACATTGATTATTTGATTACATCACTAATTCACCTCATTCCTCAAAATTAATTGAATTATTAAATCATAATAATTTAATTATCACACTTCCCTCCAAAATTTGAATAATCAAATCAATCTATTCAAATTAGCAAAAATAAAAATCAATATCAAAATGGAATTAATTAATTAATTAATATTCCTCACCCACTTTTTGATTGAGAAAATCATGGATTGTTAACTAAGCAATCTATTTTGCTAACTCAA